>CM044897.1:120268525-120369384 GCA_024500145.1 Gentiana dahurica var. dahurica
ACGACGCATGCGTCGCACGAGCCACGTAGCGACGCACGAACGACGAATGACCGAAGATAGCATAGTTTTTTAATATTATATTAATTTTTAAAGCATATTTTCAATAATATTATTCTTTTGAAGCATATTTTTCCAAGTTTTCCATATGAAAAAAATATCATAGTCTAAACATTATAACAAACAGCATATTTACCTCGTAACCCTATAAGACAAACGACTCAGAGCCACTTGCATATAGTATAATTTTACATGTATAATTTTGCACACTTCTCAAAACTAGCTAGGAAACTACCTTATTTTCAGGAAAACTACTCTACCAGGATCTTTTGTTGATAATATCATATTAATTCCTAACATTCTGAAACATATGTGGCAAGAACACTATGATAATTACTACCCATTGTTATTATATATATATATATATATATATATATATATATATATATATATGATGTATTGATTGATATAAATCTTATCGTGCGTAATGGAATATATCTATTAATATATATATACAGTGAAAATCCGTGATAATATCGTTGAAAAATTATTAACTTTATATTTCCTCCTATACTACATTGTGTAAATTGTAAATGGAAAACGACATCTAATTCTAATTTATTCATTTCATTGTGTCATTGCATTGTTTCTTTATATGGATAAAACCAAAAAAATTATGAATGGAAAATTGTATCTACATTTCATGTAACCTTTACCTTTTATCATTATCAATATCACTGATTGGCATCATAATAAAATAATCAATGGTAACAAAAATACAAGACCTTAGTTGATACATGTCTCATCATAATTAATGATATAAAATAGTGTAATGAAAGAGCCGACAGTGCAAAAAAAGAGGGGCGGCTCCAGCCCTCTCAACAGGGGGCCGGTTTAGTCGGTAGATAGGAGGCCCCGGTGCCGGGAAAGGTGAAGTGCAATGTAAATGCTTCTGTCATCCCAACGTCGGCAGGGGTGGGTTTAATTTTCCGTGATCATCAGGGGTCTATCTTGGCGTCTTTTTCATACCACTTTGACCCAGACATTGTGGGAGGCCGAGGTATGGGGCTAGCGAAGTTCGCTGTTGAGAGTGATTGCCTTATGTGCGTGCATGGGCTTTCCGAAGAACTGGAGGATGTATTTGCCTTGAGGTGTTTGTGACATGATTGTCTTTGGAAGGCATTTAAGTACTATTTTGTTCAATTTTATTTTGTTAGATGTACGGGGAATATCTCAATGCATCTTTTAGCTAGACATGTAGTTTTTTCTCAGGATGTTGTTTCCTGGGGTACCTAGCCCCCCCAGAAGATGTACGCTCTACTCGCTTGGTAGATTTGATTGATTAATATAAGTTGTTCCTTAAAAAAAAAGAGTGCAATGATATCTGAATGGGTTTATGGAGTGATGTATCATTAACAATCATCAAAGTCTAAACCAGTAGTGTAAGCGATTGCGAGTAATGATACGGGCATACACGTTGTGTCACAATGAATGACACAACAGTCATCTGCACCGTTGTTCGTGATGAGTCTACATCCTTATCAAGATTCATGATCAACGGTGTGCAAGGACGGAGCTTACGTATGGGCTAAAGGGGCTAAGCCCACCCAGCTCTTTTATTTTTTTCTATATAGTATGTATGTTCAGTCCACCAACTCATCAATCGACTAGATAATTAGCCTTAAAGCCCCACCTAACTTGAGCCACTAAAAGTATATGTTACGACAAAAAAATTATTCCATTGACATCACACTTTTATTTCCGACACTTTATTATTTCAAACACTCAAAACATTACTTCAAGCACCACGATTATTTTTAATGAAAATAACGTGAGTGGTTCATGACATTTAAAAAATAGGTCAGTGATGACATTGGCGTTATGGTTACAGATGTCACTTGTGAATAGTGCTGTAAACGAGCCGAACCCTGGTAGGGTTCGAGCTCGGCTCAATTTTTCGAACCTAAGGTTCGGCTCGGCTCGAATTGATCGAACCTTAATTTAGCAAGGTTCGCTCGGGTTCGAACTGGAATATTAGGAAACATGTTCGGTCTGGTTCGGCTCGAACATGCTCGAACCGTTCGAACATGTTCGGCTCGAACTGTAACCAAATTTCCAGAAAACCAGATTTCCAAATTTCTAACTATTTTATATTTTAAAAACTATATATATATATATATATATATATATATATATATATATATATATATATATATATTATATATAGTTTTTTTTAAATATAAAATAGTTCGAGCCGAACGTGTTCGATACGGTTCGGCTCGATAGACGAATATCAAATACCTAACGTTCGCTCGACGTTCGAAGGTTCGAATCGAACTCGAATCGAGCTTTTTTCAAGCCGAATACAGCGAATCGAATCGAATCGACGTTCATTTACAGCCCTACTTGTGAATAACGTCATATCTAATGATTTGACACTGGAATTAACGTTTGTAGTGTGGCGCGGGAAGTAAAAAAAATGGGTGGTGATAAATCAACTACACATAGTGTGTAGTGGACAATCATTATATACCTCTTCTCCGTTCATTTGAAACAATACAATTTAATCAATGGATAAGATGTGTGTAGTGATTGTCCACTACATTATGTCTAGTGGTTATATCATTTTCCCAAAAAAAATACATCATAAAGTATAAATAAATTTTAATCTTTTTCAGAAAATTACGCCGTATAAATACATTGGAAAAAAAATTCTCAACCCACCCAACGAAAAATTCTTGCCTTCGTCCTTGACGGTGTGGATGACCGTTGTGTGATTCGTTGCGACACAACGGTTGTGCCAATAGCATTACTCTATGCGATTCAAGTTGAATCAAACTGTGACTTATCAAATCAAATGACTATTTAAAATAGTAATACTCTAACTCGGCTTGAGTTCGTTGGGCGGGAATTAAATTGCTTGAGAATGACTAAAATAAATTCAATTACTCTCGAGTTCAGCTCGATTGTATTAGGCAAAACCACAAAATTTTGACAACTTTCATGCTAGCTCGAACACAAACTTGAGCAACTCGAAAAAAAAAATACGGAGTTTAAGTTATATTTAAACGAATGTTTTACGAGCTGAGTGTCGAGTTGCTCGACTCATTCACGCATTTACTCTGCAACCCCATGAAGTTGTACGACCTCCTTTGGCATCTACACAATGAAGCTGTAAAAAAAAAAAAAAAAAACATCTGAAGTAACCTTATATTTTAATGACAAAAGGTGGCAGTATCCATAAACGTGGGCATTTATGGATCCCACGCCTATTTAAACCATCCCAAACTCTCTCGATTCAACGGGACCAACCAACCAAAAAGAAAGGGAAAAAAAAAAAACTTAAAAAAATTTACGTGAATACCTATACATAATTATTCACATGTTCTTGTTCTTTTTCCTACACTCTGTTTTGAAGCGTAGTTTACCGTTTTTCAACCTAATTTCCCTGTGAAAACAACCTTTCATAACTTGTACAAACTTCTTTTGGACTCATTTCTTTTCTCTCCCATTATTTTTCTTCTTACTTTGCTAGTAATTCAAAAGACCCTTAATCAAACATGCAAATCATGTCTAACTTGTACAATGAGAATGTGAATTTCTCACC
Organism: Gentiana dahurica var. dahurica; assembly: GCA_024500145.1. Taxonomy (NCBI): domain Eukaryota; kingdom Viridiplantae; phylum Streptophyta; class Magnoliopsida; order Gentianales; family Gentianaceae; genus Gentiana; species Gentiana dahurica. The sequence continues at coordinate 120,272,130 of CM044897.1, forward strand.
AGCAAGAGGAGGAGTGGGTCAATTCATAAGGGCAGATACCGATGTTCGTAGGTAATGTTGTAGTTGCTTTTTTCTGACGGGCAGAGTAAAGATTGGTGCTTTTTTGTTGAAAAATTGAACCCTTTTGGATTTTTTTGCTGTTTTGATTGTTTTTGCAGTATTTTGATTTCTTGCTTATTTCTGGTAATGTAGTCAGTATTTGGCAGAGCTTTTAGCTGAACGACAGAAGCTTGTACCTTTCATGCATCTCCTTCCTTTATGCAGCCTATTGATCAACCAAGGTTTTCCTCTAAATTCATCTGTTGCTAATTATGTTTCCATCTTTTTTAAACTACGTTTGCATCTGGTGTATAAAAAGAGGTTGATTGTTTTGGTTCTGGACCGAATTTTTGTTTCTTTTGTCCCTAATGGTCCAATACAATCTGCCAATTGTTAGAGGGATGTACTACTATCACAATTCACAACAGTCATGTCACAACGATTTAATGATCAATAGTGTAAAAGTGTGTTCCGACACTTGTAGTGGGACATTGGAATTATCTTATGAACATTGGGGCACATTGTGCTTCAGACTTGTTTGATCATCTGTGTTTTGCCAGAAAAGATTGACATGTACATATCTTCATGACATTACCTCAACAGAAATACTAAGGGTTACTGGAATGATATCCGAGCAAGGCGTTGGTGATATCGAAAACCTACGGCGTGGAAGCCCCAGTGCTATCACATCTCTAGACATCATGAAGAATATTGGAGGAAAAGATTTTGGAGGTTGGAATGGAAATGAATTGTACAATCCTCTATCTGAGGTGAGAAGCATGTGCATTTCCTAGTCATTTGAACTTTTTCTTTACCTAATGCTTGTTTTGCGTGCTCTCGAGTTCATAGGACCTGATAAATTGTGATTTTAGATCAGTTCATTAAGTATTAAAGGTCATAATGCGATTTTATTAAGGTCTGAATCTACGTATCTAATGTTTACTTGTATCTCGAGGATACTAATATTTACCGTCTTTTGTTTAAGTGGTGCGGTGGAACAGGGGAGATGAACACAAACTGGCATCCTGCAACTAGAAATCACAGCTCATTTGTTGTGAAGAAGGCATTGTGCTTAGAAATACCAGTGGACAGATATCCCAATGTAAGATTTTTGTAAGACTATCTTTTGTTCTATACTAGTATATTAGCACAATTCGAAATGCAATAGAACATGTTTGAAGTCCTTAACATTTTTGGGTTAATTGTATTAGTTCAATTTTGTTGGGAGGCTATTGGGTCCTCGAGGGAATTCTCTGAAACGAGTGGAAGCTTCTTCTGGATGCCGCGTATTTATCAGAGGCAAAGGCTCGATTAAGGATCCAGATAAGGTACAACATGTGCTTATAATATAGCTATTTATGAGATTCAATGTATTCAATTTCCTCATGGACCCTCTGGATGTAAGCAATTTATGCTTATTTTATCTCATTTATATATGGTTTAATTCAAAGGAGGAGATTTTAAGAGGAAAACCAGGATATGAGCATCTGCGTGATCCGCTTCATATTTTGATCGAGGCAGAGTTTCCTGCCAATATTGTTGACGTCCGATTAGAGCAAGCAAGGGAGATAATAGAAGAACTGCTAAAACCTGTGGTAATTATTGCTTAATATTCTCGTTGAATTAGTTCATTTGCATTCGATTTTCAGATTATCAAGTGCATTTCATTCAAGATTGTGTGTTCTTGCTCAATCTTAAGATTCAGAGCTCGAATCCGCATTTTTCCTGGTCATGATTTGTGAAATACCGGTTATTAGTCTCTGGAATAACACTGTGGCACTACACACTTGTAGACTACTGATCAAGGTGTCACCAATTGATGAATATGGGTCGGGGTCGTGCCCGTTTAATTATCAATAGTGTTTCAAGTATGTAATGACACAATGTTGTGGGTCAATGCAGTGATGTTGTTATTTTGACCATATGAACCTAAAATGACAGGATGAATCACAAGACATATACAAGAAACAACAGCTAAGAGAGCTTGCAATGCTGAATAACAGTTTAAAAGAAAGAAGTCCTCAACCAATGGAATGTAGTCCATACCCTTTCAGTTCGAGCGGAATGAAGCGAGCCAAAACCGGTGGTTGATGGATTCACTTTACCACTTACCTACTTACCTACTTGAAGAAGAGAAGACCAACCATCTTTGATCACTTCTTTCCATCTGTTTGTTTTTTAAATGCTGCTATAACAAAACTGTAAACAATCAACTTTAACACACCCTTGTTGTACTTGTGTAAGTCGAGATATTTGTACTTTGTTACATGTACAAGTATAATTAATTTTATTCGTTATTGATTTGTATCGGTATGGTTGAGAATTCTTCTGCACTTGTAAAATGCTAATCTTGGACAGTGTGTTTTGATAGCTAAAAGTCTTTGCTGTTTTTTTTCTCCTGAAAATGAGTGTGTGTTTTATTTATGTAATGAAGAACCAGAAGAAGGCTTGCATTTGTCAATGAAGTGAGTAGAAGTAGAACAAAGTGTTAAATTCTTTGAACACCCTTCACACTTGATCTCTTTTCATAGTTCTCTCACCACTCCCATCATCGTGTCACTTATTTTACTCTGTAAGAGCGGAAGCTTAAAAAAGATAGAAATAAATTGATGTATATTTCAGTTAAAAGAAAGCTTAAATAATTACAAGAGAGGCTGTGTTGTTTATATAATATAACACAGCACTCAAGAAAAGCAAACAGTAAAAACTAGCCGTTGGCAGACTTTATCTCAACGGCTAGTTGAGAATAAAGTCAATACCGAGGACCAGGAAAAGACAAGTCCCTTTGGACAAAATAAAGCTAATTACAAGCTTAAATAAAATAGAGAAAAAGGACTTAGGGAAATATTAGAACAAATCAACAATTCATGATGATTAATTCTAACACTCCCCCTCAAGCTGGTAGATGTTTATCAAACATGCCCAACTTGTCGATGTCATCATGAAACACCTTCCCCGGTAGTCCCTTTGTGAATAAGTCTGCAACTTGATCCTTAGATGGCACAAACTCGGTAGTGATCAACCTATTTTCCAGTTTTTCTTTGATAAAATGCCTATCCACTTCAATGTGTTTAGTTCTATCATGTTGAACTGGATTATGAGCAATGTCCATAGCTGATTTGTTGTCACCGGTCAGTCTCATAGGAGATTTCCATGCTACCTTTTAGTCATTCAGAATGATCTTCAACCAAAGTAGTTCACATATCCCGATAGCCATAGACCTAAATTCCGCCTCTGCACTTGATCTTGCTACTACAGGCTGCTTCTTGCTCCTCCAAATCACCAGATTTCCACCCAGAAATAGACAGTGACCAGAAGTAGATCCCTGTCATCTAATGATCCAGATAATCTGAATCAGTATAGGCTTTGAGATCAAGATTGTCACTCTTTTTGTATAAGATTCCTTTGCCTGGACACCCTTTCAAATATTCCGAATCCTCTCTGCTGCTCTTTGATGACAAATCTTGGGTCTTTGCATGAACCTGCTGACCATATCAACAACAAAAGCAATATCTGGCCTAGTATGTGCGGATATATCAACTTTCCTACTAACCTTTGATAGGAATACTTATCAACATCTTCATCTTCGGAGATTCATTCAACCCATGATTGTAATCAATGGGTGTAGTGGCAGGTTTGCACCCAATTTTCCAGTGTCAGAGAGGAGATCAAGGATGTATTTTTTCTGGGATATGAATATGCCTTGATTAGAGTAGGCAAATTCAATTCCTAGGAAATACTTGATCTGCCAAGATTCTTTATATCAAGTTCCTTTGCCATTTCTGCCTGTAGGTGTTGATTAGCCTGTTGATCATCTCCAGTGACAATGATGTCATTAACATACACCAGCAGAATAGATTTCTTCCCAGTTTTTCCATGTTTCACAAACATAGTATGGTCACCTTGACTTGGTTTATACCCTTGTGCAAGCATGAATTTAGCAAATCGCCAAACCATGCCCTAGGGGATTGCTTTAACCCATATAGGGCTTTATTCAGTTTGCAAACTTTTCCATCAGGATTCTCAAATCCTGGGGGAACAGCCATATATATGATTTCATTTAGGTTGCCTTGTAGGAAGGCATTCTTGACATCATATTGTTGCAGGTTCCATCCAGATTTACTGTCGGGGATATGAGAATCCTAGCTGTGTTCATTTTAGCAACAGTGCAAATGTCTCAAAATAGTCCACCCCATGAGTTTGGGTGTACCCTTTGGCCACAAGTCCGGCCTTGTGCCTATATATAGTCCCATCAGACCTGTATTTGGTGGTAAAAACCCATTTACAGCCAACAGTCTTTTCATCCTTAGGTAAAGACACAAGATTCCAAGTTTTGTTCTTTTCCAGTGCCTGTAGTTCTTCTTTCATGGCTTTAGACCATTTTTCATCAGAAATGGCCTCCTGCAGGTTCTTAGGTGTATCACCTTTATGAAGACTCATAAGAAACTTCTTATGACTATGAGAAAATTTCTTGTAGGATAAGAAGCTTCTCATAGGATGCTTTGTGCATTCTCTCTTCCTCTTCCTCAGTGCTATAGGAAGATCATCATTAGTATTGCTGGTGGTTTCTGTGTCACTATTCTCGGAATTATTTGTTCCATAATTTTCAATGGAGGTTCCGATTCACTAGAATTTTCCTCGGGATCATCACTTTCCTGAGGTAAATCAGTACCCCTTTCATTTGGCACACTATGACAATCTTCATGAGGGGACATAGAAGGGTTAAGCTTGCTGACCTTTTTCTTTCTAGTATACACAATAGGAGTCTTCTCATTTTGTTGTGTATTGATTTCACTTTCAACATGCACAGATCCAAAATTTATTTACGGTGGTATGTGATCTTGAGAGATGATATTTTCTCACTCAAATCTCCAAGGAACTCGGTGTTAGTGTCCAAATCTTTGGTAACAGACCTGAATTTTGAAGTAGGGAGTTTCCTCATGGAAAGTTATATCCTTAGAGATGAGAACTTTCCTAGAAGGAGGGTGGTAACATTTGTAACCTTTTTGAGTATTTGAGTACCCTATGAACACATATTATTGTGCCCTAGGGTCCAATTTTCCTCTGTTTGGTTGGTGAATGTGTACAAATACTTCACAACCAAACACTTTTGGAGGAAGACTTTCATGTTTAGGCATTCTGGGAAACCCCAGATTCAAAGTTTCGATAGGAGACCTGTTTCCCAACACTTTAGTAGGAAGCCTATTTATCGGATGAGCTGCTGTTAGCACAGCTTCTCCCAATAGTTTTTAGGGATAGACATGTGAAACATGATAGCCCTAGCATTTTCGATAGATGTCTGTTTTTTCTTTCAGCTAGGCCATTCTGTTGCGGAGTATGGATACATGAGGATTCATGTAATATCCCTTTTTCCTCAAAGAAAGGATCCATCAGCTGATTGAAGTATTCTCTACCATTGTCCGACCTCATCCTCTTGATCTTTGTGTCAAACTGGGTCAGAATTTGGTTGTAGAATATGGGAAAAATACTTAGTAAGTCGATTTTTGTTTCATAAGATAAATCCAAGTTACTCTAGTACAATCATCAAAAAAAGAAACAAACCAAAAAGAACCATTTATATTAGGAATTGGAGCTGGCCCCCCAAACATCACTATGAATAATGGTGAAAGGGTCTTTACATCTAATGTTTTGAACTGGAAAAGTGGTTCTTCCATGTTTAGCCAGTTCACAAACATTACAACAAAGTTTATCACTATCACAGTTTTTGAACATATTAGGTAGCATCTGCTTTATTATACTAAAAGGTGGATGTCCTAATCTATAGTGATACATCCATAGCTTGTCTATGTTAGCTTTAGACAAAAAAACAGTAGCTTGGGCTTGCTCTTTCTCTTGATCTTCCCAGAAGTATAACCTTCATTTAGCTTTAGCAACCCCAATCCTCTCCTTCTTTACAAGATCCTGTATTAAGCAAATATTAGAGGAGAAGGCAACTAAACAATTCAAGTTTTTTGTTAATTTCTGAATGGAGATCAGATTAGTTGATAGGTCAGGGACATGTAACACATCCCTTAGGATAAGTTTATCACATAGAACATAGTCTCCTATCCCAGTCACTTGGATAGGAGATCCATCTGCAACAGAGATGGTTCTATTCTTATCACAAACTCTGTAAGTAAGTTTATCACTAGAGAAGACCATATGGTTTGTTGCACCAGAATCAAGTACCCACTCTTTTGAACCTTCAGATTGTTTGTGTAAACTAGTCATACCTGAAAAAGCCAAGGAGGTTGATGAACTCTCGAGGAAGTCAATAAACTTCCTCAGTTTTTCAATTTCTGAAGGCCCAAGGTTGTGGTTTTGACTACGGTTTACTGCCTTCTGGATATTCTCACTGGTGATTTGCTGATTCTTATTGCCATTAACATTGTTAGCACTTTTCTTGTTGGTGTTATCACTCCCTGGTTTCCCATGGAGTTTCCAACAGTGTTCTCTGGTGTGCCTGCTCTTTTTACAAAAGGAGCAAAACAAGGAATCTCTTTCCCCATTCTTGATGTTATTCTTCTGATAAGTATTCCCATTCCTCCGAGAGGTAGGGTGCTTATCGATGGTATTCTTGGTGCCCTGGATTATCAAAGCAGAGCTTTCAGCGGAGATGTGTCAATCATGACACTTCTCCTACTTTCTTCTGCTCTAATAAGAGCTATGGTTGCATTTAAACTAGGAGATCTCCCTTCCCCAGAATCTGAACTCTGACAGAGTCAAATTCCATGTTAAGACCAGCCAAAAAGGCATAGATCCTATCTTTTTCAAATATCCTTTTCAGGATATTAGCATCCTCACTGTTGTGCATCTTGATGCATTGGTAGTGGTCTAATTCTTGCCACAGACCTTGCATCAGACCAGAATATTCGATGATGGATCTACTCCCCTGCTTTGTATTTGAAATCTTTGTTTTTACCTCATAAATTTGGGCTGCATCATTGACTTTTGAGTAAGTCTCCTTCACATGATCCCAAATTTCCTTTGCATTAGCCATGAACATGCATGTATCACCGACTTCAGGTATCATGGAGTTCCACAGCCAAGACATCACCATGGAGTCTTGTTCATCCCATGCTGTAAACTTAGGATCTTCTTGAGTTGGTCCTGTCCCATTAAGGTGACTGAGCTTGCTCCTTCCTTTCAAAAAAGTCCGGACAAACTGGGACCATTTCAAGTAATTTTTTCCATTGAGTTTAAGAGCAGGCTGGATGCTTTGAAGATCACCATTATTGGTGGAAAGATGATCAGAAAGAGGAGCTGTTGTAGTAGTATTACTTGTAGCAGTAGATTCAGCAGCCATGATGTTTTAAAAAAAAATTCGAAATTTGAATTTTTGAACCAACGGCTCGATACCATGTAAGGGCGGAAGCTTAAGAAAGATAGAAATAAATTGATGTTTATTTCAGTTAAAAAAAAGCTTAAGTAATTACAAGAGAGGCTGTGTTGTTTATATAATACAACACAACACTCAGTAAAAGCAAACAGTAAAAACTAGCCGTTTGCAGACTTTATCTCAACGGCTAGTTGAGAATAAAGTCAATCTTGAGGACCAAGAAAAGACAAGTCCCTTTGGACAAAATAAAGCTAATTACAAGCTTAAATAAAATAGAGAAAAAGGACTTAGGGAAATATTAGAACAAATCAACAATTCATGATGATTAATTCTAACACTTTTTAACCTTCATTTACTTCTAAGATGGTTCTATTGGCATCAGCGACTCGGTTCGAGCAAAACGATCGTTTGGAGAATCTAAAAAGTTACATCAGACACGATTATTTTTTCTCAAAAGGGAATATCACTAATATTGGCGTTCTTACGTTTACAAAAGCGTTACCCACGGAGGTAGTGACATTTATTGTATATATAATGAGTGTCAGTGTCTCCATAACAGTTACATTGGTTGAAACATTAGGGTACATTATAGCACCACGTAGATAATAGATAATGTGGCACCACATTATACATACAAATTTACATGTGAATGTGGTGCGGAAGTATTGATGTTGTATCATTACAATCACCTAAAAATAAAAATTAAAAAATCAATCAAACAATGTGTACAAACATGGGTTGTGTTGTTATTATAACCCAATATAGAGAGAAGCCCAAACAGCTGAACCCGGTTCAATCGGCATGGCTTTCTGCTTCTCCTATTCCGGATACAATTTCTTGGAGAGAGCAGCGTGAAACAATAGACGGCAAACGCTTTGTGTGCATTTCGTCCGATCATCAACGCAGATTAACTAACAGAGAGAAAGGAAAATGGGAAAGCAGCCGGTGAAGCTGAAGGCGGTGGTATACGCCTTATCTCCATTTCAGCAGCAGATAATGCCTGGTCTCTGGAAGGATCTTCCTCCAAAATCCACCATAAGGTCTTCGACAACTGGATTAGCGCCACCCTCTTATTGACTCCTCTCATCGCCACTTATTCGTAAGCAATTTCTTCTTCTTCTTCTTCTTTTAAATGTTTCCATCCATATCCATTTCCAGCATTGTTGAATGCATTGTTTTCTATTTCCTTCATGTTAACGTGTCTGATGATTGACGGTGAAGGTAGACCGATTGATTCAATCATTGTTCTCCTCAGTTTGGGAATCTTCTGTGATTAATATTGATTTGTTCAAACTTCAAAGTGTTCTTTTTTTTTTTTTCTGGTAAAAGTTTTTTTGAATCCCCAACTTCATATGTATCTGTAGGCTGTAGCAATCTTTAACTTTTGAATTTGGATGTTAATTATGGTTCAGTTGTAAATACAAACTAGATTACTATTGTGTGTATAGCTTATGGAGTCATATCTTTGGCCTATGTTATGCCTTCATTATATTATGATTAATGGGATAATCAATTGCCCAGGTCTCTTGGACTGTTTGAGGAAGATAGTAATTTTGGTGTCCGTAATCCTGTATGAAAATATCTTCTGCCATGGTATCGGTAGGGGATTTGTTTTAGTCATTTGCATCATCTTGTTCTGACACTGGTTGCAAAGTGTCCAAGTCTTAAGTGAAAATTCGGTAGTTTAGGATATTGTGTTTGAGTGTTTGGTACCGTCTATTGTTCTCTCAGGCCTCTTTGGCTGAGAAAACAATAGGACATGGCCACTCCCCGGCAACCGAGTTTATGGCTTGAATGTGATAGCAGTATAATCTTCATATTCTTTTCCCATCAAACACGTTTTTTTTGAGAGATTCATGTCTCATCAAATTTCTTTACGTCATATATAATTGGGGATGTAAGAGGTCTTGCGATTACCACTGATCACGCTTTATGCAAGCGCTACATATCTCTCGACTTGGATAATTTTCCATCGTGTTGGTGCATGGTTTTGCTGATTGGTCCTCAGTCCTCTATTTTCCCCCCTTAATTTGACAGCCTCTTGTTGCAGTTGCTTCACCATGGAATAATCGGGCACATATCTTTACCCTTTTACTATTTATATTTCAATGAGATGATGTAGAAGTGCAGATGCTATAGGGCATGTTATGCATACTGCATTTTGCACTGATGTGGATATCTATGGATTTCCAAAGCACTGTTCCACATTACTCATGCCTTTTGTATTCCTCTTATTTCGGAGCTATTAATTAAGTTTTCTTCCTCGCGCATGACCCCATGCGCAAAGACGACACACAATTCAAGAAATGGTCCAAATTTTTAGAAGGCATGGTTGAACATAGGCCTTAGGACTAAGAGGTCTCGAGTTCAAATCCCACCAGCAACACCAACTTATGTCGATTTATGTGGTAATATCCTTTCCATAAAAAAGATATCAAAATTTTCTTCCCTTTTCGTGATATGCTGACTGAGTTGACAGTGTTTATCTTTATGCTTTCATTCAATTTAGTCTGTTTCAAACTACTTGGATGGCATCGAAAGTGTCGGTTTAAGGATGGATTCATCTTTGAGTAATAATGTAATATGAATGTTGTTCTTCTTTTACTCCATGGGGGTGATTAGGTGAATTATACTTTGACACGCTTTGTCTGGGCTGCTGCTAGCAAATATGAATGTTGGTGTTAGGAATAATAATTCCCACAGTAGTGAAAGTTTATTGAAATGCAGGTATGTGCAACACTACCTGGAAAAGGAGAAGCTGGAACATAGATTTTAAAAATCATCCATAATATATTGAAGATATTTTTGTGCTCAATTTACCAAATAAAGCTTATTAGATGTTCTGATCATAACTGCAGTTGAAGCTGTGATGCAGTTAAAAATTGGCAGTTTCTTCATGTAAACTTTATATGACCTTTTTGTGGTTTATGAGATTGCTTCTGTGAATGATTACCGTCGCTTAAACAAGAGGGCCCTCTTGAGTTAATGATACCGCGCGATACTTATAAAACCTTGTCGTTAAAGTGTAATACAGTATACCAAACAATACGGGTATATCAACGATGTCGGTCGCTTAACCTGTTCTTTTTTATGTCTCAACGATGATTTAAAATTATTTGTTATACTCAGTTGTGAAAGTATTGTTTTTGTAACCAAATCCACTCCCAATAAATTGAATTAGGAGCATGATATATATGATTAGAATTATTGTGTAATAAAATTAAGCAAAAATTATGTATAATAAAAAGATAATCTATATGAAGATGTGTTGTAAAAAGAAAGAAGTCGTATAGGATTGGAAATGGTTTTGAAAAATATCCACAATCATACACTTTAACGAGTGGTCCTATGGGTTGAAGACGTGACAATGTGATGGGCCTATTGATTTAGATCCATTAGTTTTAGATGTAATTTCGTCCACAAAACACATGTGGACAAAGGACACATAATGGGACAGCCAACTCTAACATATTCATTATTGGATAATGATACATACTAAACCCCCTTTTTTTTTCCTTTTTTTTTTTTTTTTTTTGTTATTACATAAATCATTTATGAGCTACTGGTTAAGCAATGAGTTCTACGCAAAACAATTCCGTTTGGACAGGTGTGGCGGGTGTTGAAATTACCCTCATTTCTTGTCATCTGAGTTCTGCAGGCTAAGTACTTCCCAAATAGTAATATCCTTGATGTACTGGTTGACCCCAAACCCTTATTTCTTTGGCGGAGCATTCTCGACGAACGTGACCTCCTTTTGCGTGGCCTGCATTGACCGGCGTCTTTATTATAGTCTATTGGGAAGCGTGGTTACCCATGTTGCCCACATTTTGAGTACCCTCTTATGCTCTTCATGCTCACACGAAAGTGAAGACGCTCATTGATGTCCACACCCGCTCGTGGAATCGGGATCTGGTACATGGTTCGTTCTGCTCTTATGAAGCAGAAACAATCATGAGTGTCCCACATCCTACAGGGGCTCATTGGGATGATATTATGTGGCACTATGATACGATGGGGCAGTATTTGGTCCGGTCGGGGTATCGCTTGGATACACAGGTTCACCGTCCACAGCCCCACTCGGACAAGCCTTCATCCTCACCAGCCATTGTCTGAGCTTGGAGAAGCCTCTTGAACTTAACTCTTCGGCCCAGAGTGAAGCACTTTTTATGGTGTGGTAACCATAGTTGTTTGACACTCTAAGCCACTTTGCAACGCATGAGAGTTGGATATGAGATTTGCCAGCTTTGTGGGTATCCGGAGAAGGATCTAAAGCATGCACTTTTACATTATGTGGTACCGAAGGATGTCTGGACCTGATTGAGTATGACCGGTTGCGTTTGGCCCTCCAACCGTCTTCGGATTTCTCAAGGTTATTGTAGGCGATGTGCGACATGTGTAAGATGGTGGAGATAGTTGTGCTTCTCACGACCATATGGAATATCTGGAAGGCCATATGTGCCTGGTTATTTGATGATAGACATGTGGATATCGGAGGCATGATTGAGAACTCGCAGGCGGAGGCAGTTGACTATATTCATTCTGTGCAGACCTCCTTAGTGCATTCATCAAGAGCCTCCTGGCCGTCCGCATGTTCCCCACCCTTCTGGATGTGATTAAAGTCAATACACATGCAACTTGTGTTGGTGGGCCAGCAACCATTGTGGGTTATCTTTCGTTATCATGTTGAGCGGATCTTGCACTCGTTATTGTAGAGAATCCCGAGCAACCTAGATGTGGAGGCATTGAAGCTTAAACCTCTCTTTCACGCAATTTTTGGCTTCAATGCGTGAATACCATCGATTTTTGAAATTTTGTAGTTGAAGAAATACTTGGCGAGATAAACCGTAAAAAAGTTTTATAATGAATAAAATAAAAGTAAAAAAAACTTTATAGTGAATAAAGTGAAGTGATAAGAGATGATTTAATAAATTTTTTATTTATAGATTAAGAAATGATTGGTGATAAATTGTAAAGATATGAGTGAAATAAATAAATGAATTAAAGTAGTAGAGTAAATAAAGTCCTGGTTTGGTTTAGATTAAACAATGCCAAACATAAATCTCGATGATCAATAACTTATTTTTTCCGTTTTATTTTATAGTATGTTCGTGCATCACAAGTATGAGAGGCGTACTACCAGAGTGTAGATTTTAAGCAAAAAATCTAGCATCGTAATAGTGTGTTTTGTCTCCTGCGTCAACACTTAATTATTTGTATTTCTCATTCTTGCGCGCTCGTATCCTAAGATAAATGAACTCCCTCCTTCTTAAATCCGCCCAGAGTATGTCGATATCTTTATAAGATATCTCAAATAGGTGTGAATTTTGTGCATTTAATATCCTTTTTTTTAAAGTAAAAATGAGGTAACGTAAATGTTGCAACAACTTCTCTTAGTACATTTTTGAAATCTTGTATCAATTAATTATAGTCAATAAATAAAGCATTTTTTTCTTATACACATGTCAAAAAGAACATTTAAAATGGTACGAAGAGAGTATACAATTTAAATGGAAGTCGTAAATCATGATAAAATTTTGATACATATGGTTTAAAAGGGATTGAATTATATATACATTTTGTCTATTCATGTCTGATGTCGTTTTGCTTGAATTTCATATCACGTGCAATGCTCACCGACACGGGAAATTCTCACATGCACTATTCTCGTATGCACCGTCATGTTGTACTAGTATTTGTCTCCTCGTGTGCACCGTAAATTAGTATTTGTTTTCTTGCGCACATCCAACGGAACGGTGCGCACGAAGACTCTCCATATAAGAGAAATTAACAATAGAAAACTCCCTCTCGAAAAAAAAACTAAGGGGGCTTTTGTCAAATCTGAAATCTTAATGTGTTAAGCATCTGAATTGTTTAAATGTTGAAATGGATTAGACTGTTTGGTAACAATATATTTTACACTTTGTTTTTTGTTTTTTTTTTACAATTTCATCATGTACTTATATTTTTAGATCAAAACGCTTTTTAAGCTAGTTGGGATATTTGATAATTTTATGCATTTGAAATATTAAAAATATATAATTTATTTTTTTAATCACAAGAATATTATTTAATTAATAAATGTCTTCTTACATATTCAAAACATGTAATCCAAAGTAACAATATTTTTATATATTTAAATTTGATGAAGTTTATATTATTATCTGTTCTCAAAATGGCTAGCGCAGGTCGTGACGGGTGGGGAGTTGGGAGTAGTCTGCGGGACTGTGGACTAGATGGATGTGAATTTTTTAATTATTTTATTAATAATAATATTAATAATGGACTTGTCAAAACCAAAAACAAAATCTCTGACAAAATAATAATTTCTTTCTTAAGTAAATGAAGCATATCATAAGTCTAAAATTAAGTCACAAAATAAAGACATGCAAACATACATGATCGTCATACGTCAAACTCGAAAATAAACAAATTGAATAAATTGTTAAGTTTAGAAAGTGTGACACAAATTCAAATAAATTCTCCATTTTCATCCACTAAGTCTTCATTTTTTTTTTTAATTAGGGCTTCCCAAAAAATATCTAAATATATAAAGACTTACAGAAAAAAAATTATATAAAGCTTTCTCCGAGTTGGCCGAGTTTGACCGAGTTTCGGCCTTGAACCCATGACCCGACTTCGGGTAGAGAGACCACGATAGAGGCGAGTGGTGTAAATTAGGGTCGGTTGATTCGACCGGCGCTGGCAACCGATTTTACTAGAACACGATTATTATATATCTGTACTTTAATTAATAATTCATATAGCAAGAAATTAAGAAGTGGTACACAAGTCATATGGATAAAAGAAGTAGTACGGCGTTAGAGCACTTGCATCAGTGTCTCTTCACAGATTTTTTATTTTACCGACTAAAACATCATTTTTTTCTATTTTACAGAATCTCAATACATAATCAAGTGCATTAGAATCTCTACTTACATATTCTCTATTCATAATAAAATACATTAAATTCTTTATTTTATAGACTTCTCATTAACTTTTTCAACTATTAACATTAATTAATATTAAAAGAAACTATTAACATTTAATTGGTGGAATGTTTGTAGTAATTCTACTCAATAGTTTAATTGAGTACAAATTTAGAAGCAGTTTTATCTCCGTTTTTTTATTTTTGTTACTATGTAATAAGGATAAATGAATTTATTACAATTCTATTTCCTTTTTATTTTATTGTAATGTTAGTTAATTTGTTCTTATATACTATTAAGGTTTTATTATTTTCTAAAAAAAATATTAAGTTTTTATGCTCTTGTATTTTAACGTTCAAGATAGATGTGTTTTTAATGTGTAAAAATTAGAATATTTCCTCTATGATAAATAATACTACTGAAAACAAAAGAAAAGGAAAGCGGGCCCAAAAATAAGGAGAAAGGTGAGAGAAAAAGGAATGAATGGATCTGGAGTACAACAACCTTTTGTGCCAGATGTTCAGCGTTACTTTAAGAATCTGTGTGTATAGAATGGCTTAAGAGATACTAATGCATTGGTGTTTTAGATAGATCTGAATTGTTTTGAGCTTTAAAATTCAGATTTAACATCTTCTGTAAATGCTCTCAGGCCGTGTAGAAGTGCGGCTTTTGATCGCGTAATAAAACTTTTGTCTTCAGTGAAAAAAAATATTAGTAAAAGATTCATCGGAATTATTATACACCTTATATTAAAAAAATTGATTGTATAAATATTTGACTTGTAATAGTGGAAACAAATGATGAAGGAGACCTGGGCATAAAAATGGGACATTTTCGTGGGGTATGTGGAAAAAAAATACTCATCACTTCTATTCAACGATAAGTAGTTGGATATCGCTTAAAAATTCATGAGAGATTGCACCGTAATTTTTAGAATAAGTGATTTATAGTATTAAGAAACAACCCGTAAGAAAGAAGATGTTTTCTTTTCTTGAAGGGGTCTTAAACGTTTTGGTGTAGCTAATCTCTTTTGTTTTTCTAGACTAGTAAGATATGCCTTCTTCATTTACATCTTTCATTAAATGTCTATATTTTTTAGAAAATAATATATTTACTATATAATATGTGTATTGCATATTCACTACATGTTTATATTGTGTAATGGATGTATTACCATCCATACTTTTATTTAATTTTTGTTTATTAAGGTACTCTATTTCGTTCCATTGGATTGGATTGGATGACTAATGCGCAAGATTCTTATTACAAGGCGGGGATATGATTGGTGAAGATCAGATACTGTGGGGCCCACATGTGGCATTTATTATGGGTTATCTAGCCGATACTTTTGGTTGAACATGTGAAAGCTGGAAAGTGGGACCCTGATGACATGTAATATGACGTGGCTGCTTGTATACCAAAAAAAATTCGTCTAATGGTTTCGAGGGAGATCGTAAGCACATGCTTGTTTGGACTTTGGCGTAGATGTTTTGAGACCATCTTAGGGTAAGATTTAAGGACAGTGATTTAGCAGAAATAATACTGAAATAAATCATCGAATTTATAATGCATATTTTAACGTATTAAAAGAAATAAAATAACACAAAATTAAAACACAATACATCTTTGGGGATGAATGGTACCAAATTCCGGTGCCTAAATACTTTTCCAAGATTTAATGTTCCAGTTGCAACAATTTACACGACCAAAACCATAATGAATTAATAATACAACGAGTGATATGATATAATTTTATAGTATTAATTAGAATGTAAAATTACTATACACATCATAACCAAACAATTCTAGGGAGACAGAGTAACTAATCTTGTGTACAAAGTGTTTGATGAATAACGAACATCATATACAAAAATGACTCCATCTATCTATTTTATGTGTGATAGGGGAAAATTCTTGGAGTCACCCTAGGTTATAACCGTAGCATTACCGTTAGAGAGAAACAACACCGTCTTACCAAAAATGGAATAGTCATTTTCAGTAAGTGGATAAAGAAAAGGCGATGTATATATATATATATATATATCGGTGCTATACATGCACTACTTCATTTCACTACAAATACCCACTACATCCTATTCGTTACAACAATAATCAGATTTTACGACAATATTATTATCGTACAGAGAAATTTTACGGCAATAATGTTGTCGTAAAATTTTTTTTCACTACAATATTATTGTCGTAACGCATGCAGTGGTTGTACACTACACCTCCTGTGTAGTGCACATATCATTTTCCATATGTATATATATATATAGAGTCAAAAAAATCGAACAAATATATTATCCAGCTGAACCAAAAAAAAACACAGTGAGTAGTATATATAGTCTTAATCACGTTAACACATATTTTCCCAAAGTATAGGTCCCCATTTTCTTGAGAAACAAACTCCATCTCTCAACCATGGCTGCTTCTTCTCCACCTCTCAAGAACAACAGAGTTTCTCTAGCTATGGAGAGAACTGGCCAATGGTAATTTTCAAGAAATGTTATATTATATTATCAAGTCCCTTTTGAAAGAAATTAAGTTCCATTTTTATATTTTCTCAAACACTCATCTGATTTCCATGTCTTTTTTTCTCTTGAGTGTGTCTGTCTGATCCGTTATTCTCTATATATTACAGGGTATTTTCACAAGAGATTCCTACCGATGTTGTAGTTTCGGTTGGTGAAGCAAACTTTTCTCTTCATAAGGTATGTTAATATTCAATCTTTAATGTTAACCATTGATTGCTTTTAACTCCGTCTTACGAAGCACACAATATATTTTTACAATTTTACATTTTTACATTTTTGTGATGCTGAGACATATATCAATCAATAGGATATGCATGAGAATCAAGAGTGTAAAAACAAAAAAATTATTATCGTTTTACATCTTTCCTTAACCGTTATGATCATTTATGTAAGCATGTTGTGCAGAATAAATCAAAAAAGTTATATTGTGTAAATTCTTTTTTTTTTTAGCGGGAGATTGTGTTAATTGTTTGAAACGTTCTCCAATTTTAACTAACAGTCGCCGGAGTATTTAGAATAACTGGTTTTTTCTTTCACTTTCAGGCATGTGTGGAAGCGAATTTTCCCAGCCGATCGCCGCCAAATTGGTGGACGGAGGAGCTATCAATCTTAAACATAATCTTCTTCGCAAAAATAATCGCTACAATGAAAGCTCGCGGCGCAAAGCCCTTCACAATCGCCAGCGCAATAATCACCTACACCGAAAAATCCCTCCGTGGTCTAGTTCGGGACCATTCCGGCGACACCGTAAAAACCCATCTCTCCGATGACTCAGTCATCAGGACCCAACAACGCGACCTTCTCGAATCAATCGTTTCCCTTTTACCCCCAGAAGCAGCTTTTCCTATAACCTTCCTCTGTTGCCTACTCAGAGCAGCAATTTTTCTAAAATCAAGTAGTAATTGCAAGAACGAGCTTGAGAAAAGGATTTCATTGATTTTGGAGCATGTGACTATGGATGATCTATTGATATTGTCGTTTACTTATGACGGGGATCGGTTATTTGATCTTGAAAGTGTTAGGAGGATAATTTCTGGGTTTGTTGAGAAGGAGAAAAGTGTGGCGGTTTTCAATGCTGGTGATTTTAGGGAGGTTTGTTCAATGGCGATGTTAAGGGTTGCGAAAACTGTGGATGCTTATTTGGGGGAGATTGCTACTTGTGTTGATCTTAGTATTTCTAAGTTTAATGGGATTGCTGTTTTGGTTCCAAAGAATGCTAGAAAGGTTGATGATGATCTTTACAGGGCTGTTGATATTTATCTTAAGGTACAAACATTCTATTTCTGTCATTTCAAAGAGACTACTTGACCATACATAATCTTAAAAATATGTTCTGTTTTTTTGCAGGCGCATCCAAATCTTGATGAAATCGAAAGAGAAAAAATGTGCAGTGTAATGGACCCTTTAAAACTATCCTATGAAGCAAGAGTACACGCTTCGCAAAACAAACGTTTACCCGTTCAAACCGTTCTTTCTGCACTATATTACGATCAGTTAATGATAAGAAGTGGAGTGGATGATCAAGAAAAGCCGAATGCTATAACAACAAGAAACCAGTTACAAGCAGATAAATCCTTGTTAAAGAAAACGAAGAGCTAAGAACAGAGTTGCTTAAGATGAAGATGCATGTAGCGGATTTGCAGAAGAATCAAGGGTCATCTACGAAGACAAGTGGAAAGAAGGTGACGTTTTTCTCGTCCGTGTCGAAGAAACTGGGGAAATTGAATCCTTTTGTTAAGCATGGAGCAAAGGATACTTCTAATATTGATGATGGTGGTGGTGTTGATCTTACAAAGCCTAGGAGAAGAAGATTCTCAATTTCCTAGAACTTGTGTTTTAATCATAAGCTGTTTCTGATTGTGAGAAAGGGGAACGAGATCCTTTGTTGCGACTGCACGATGCTGTGGGTGTGTTCAAGACCAAAACGACGTTCTTTTGATGTGTTTCCCTAATGGAATGGTGCAGTATACAGTAGAGGATCCGGGCTCGTGAAAAATACGGTTTTCTTGTTTTGATATGTTTCCTTGACAGAATGGCGCAGTGTAGTATACAGGATCCGGGCTCGTGAAAAATGCTTGTTTTGATTTTGATATTTTTATTTGGTGTGGGCTTTCTTGTCAAATTTGTGATGTAGGATAATGCATGTAAATTGTGAAGTTATATGACTGATCAGTTTGATCATTTACTGTCAAAAAAAAAAACTTGATTTGTTGGAATATTGGATACATAGAATTGAAGAGATTGGATTGCATTTACAGGACAATAGTCATGAGTATATAGTAATAAGTGGCAAAGGCTTCATGAAGCCAAGTAGACACAGAAAGACTCACAGCAGATTCCTAGACTTGTAGATGCATGTAGAAAGAATCAACAGAAGTGGAAGAATTGGTGTATTGGTCTCGTCCGTGTCGAAGAAATGGAAATTGAACTTGTTAACAATGCAAAGATACTTTGAATATATATGATGTATTGATTGAATCAATTACAACTCAATTTCCTAGAACTTGTGTTTTAATCATATTAGCATGGATTGTGAGAAGGGCTATCTAGAAGGGCGATCTAATGCCATGCTGTGGGAAGGGTATACATCAATGCAAGTAGCGGAGGTTTACAAGCTCCATGATCTTCCACATGGAATTATTATGAGGATCAAGACAAGATATTCACATCTTATTTTGACAACATCTGTTCAAACTGATGGATACTATGAATATGAAAGAATAAAATCCGGGCTCGTGAAAAATGCTTGTTTTGATTTTGATATTTTTATTTGGTGTGGGCTTTCTTGTCAAATTTGTGATGTAGGATAATGCATGTAAATTGTGAAGTTATATGACTGATCAGTTTGATCATTTACTGTCAAAAAAAAAAACTTGATTTGTTGGAATATTGGATACATAGAATTGAAGAGATTGGATTGCATTTACAGGACAATAGTCATGAGTATATAGTAATAAGTGGCAAAGGCTTCATGAAGCCAAGTAGACACAGAAAGACTCACAGCAGATTCCTAGACTTGTAGATTTGTGAAAGTAGAAAGAAACAGAATTTGAAGTATTTGTATATTGGTCTAAATCGAAAACCGTAGTGCAGGAAATGGTCTAAACTTGTATAAGTTGCAAACAATGCAAAGATAGCATTGAATATATATACTTATGTATTGATTGAATCAATTCCAACTCAAGTGAACTAGCTTGGTCACATATTAGCATGGATTTTATAGAAGGGCTATCTAGATCTAATGCCATTAAGGGAAGGGTATACATCAATGCAAGTAGCGGAGGTTTACAAGCTCCATGATCTTCCACATGGAATTATTATGAGTGATCAAGACAAGATATTCACATCTGATTTTTGACAACATCTGTTCAAACTGATGGATACTATGAATGAAAGAATAAAAATGCGCCTATCCATGTACCAGCGTTGTATGTCTTTTTAGAGGCTTAAGGATTATATAACATGACTACATTTGGCAAAGTATTGATATAACTGTGATATCCCACGCTGGAAGTTGGGGGAAGCGCATCACCACCATATAATTGTGAGACATAAAGATCTTGTCAACTCGGGTTAGCTTTTTTAGACTAAGCAATGACGGCATTCTAAGTAGTTGAGCAGATCATTTATAACTCATTTAGCGCTACCAGGCCCGGGGTCTGGAGGCGTTACGGAATCGTATTCAAAGCCTACTGCGATACGGAACTAAGTGCACACTGTGAGAGGTTGTTGGGGGCGTTACGGAATCGTATTCAGAGCCGACTGCCATACGGAACTAAGTGCACACCGTGAGAGGCTGTGGGGGCCACATCTAGAATCCTATGGTAGAGACGAACTGAGACAAATCCACTGGAACAAGTCTTTATTTGTCCTGGCGAGGACATCAATCCCTCCTCTAGAATCCTATGGTAGGGACAAACTGAGACAAATCCACTGGGACAAGTCTTGGCCGTCCCGGCGAGGACGTCAGTCAATGTGATATCCCACATCTGCAAGTTCCTTATAAGGGGTAGGGACGAACTGGGACAAATCCACCGGGACAAGTCTTGGCCGTCTTGACGAGGACGTCAGTCCCTTATAAGAGGGGGGGAGTGTGATATCACACATTGAAAGTGAGGGAAGCGCATCATACCATATAAGGTCTTGTCAACTCGAGTTAGTTTTTTTAGACCAAACGAGGACGACAGTTTAAGTAGTTGACCGGACCATTTATGACTCATTTAATACTACCGGACCCGGGGTCTGGGGCGTTACAATAACACCAACTATCACAATTCACTTCAAACAACTACATTCGAAGCCCTTATATAGTTATCCACATAGTGCCCTACCCTTGGGCACTTTTGTTGCTACTCAATTTGAATATATGGATGCCTTTTTGCATCACAAACAAGTGCTACTCAAGGAATTTAATGGCCCCATCTCGAAGAAGCTCAAGCCCACATGAACACAATGCATACTAGCAACAGACCAAGAATGAATCTTCGATGGAAGATCGAGTTTTCATCAAACATGCAAAAAAAATTAATTCAATTTTCAACTTCAATAGCAGTCAAGAATTCATCTGGGTTTCCGTGTTTATGTGCTCAAAAAGTGTATTAGTGCTTATATAATTCCTTGGTCTTAGGTCAGTGGCGGACCTGCGTACAATTACGGGAGTAACTGTCTTCTCCTGATCTGAAAAAATTACACTAATATATATATTATGCATATAATTTACCCCTTTAGTTTTTTTATTTGCCTTTTAAAATTTTACTGTCCCTTACCTGAGATGGCGTCCGCCACTGTCCCGGGTTTCTATTACTATAGATGATGATAGATGGTTGTTTGTGTGAAAATACTTTACTTATATTTTGAGACCTAGATAGTAGATGTCGACTTCGAGCCTTTACGAATACTACGGACCTTGAAGACATCCATCTTTGATATCAAACAATATCTGGAAAAATTAGTTAATCTCGTCTGACAGTATTTCAGGATTAGCCTCTGACGATCATACATAGTTATTGTGAATGGGAAAAATAACAAAAGAAGAGATAGAGATGAGACCTCGATCCTCTGCCGTGAAATCATCACAACAGCCGATGCTGTGATGCAAAACGGTACCGTTTTAGGTACAAACGGTGCCGTTTTGTTCCGAGCTTTTAAAAAAAAAAAATTTAAAACGGCACCGTTTCGGCACGAAACAACACCATTTCGAGCTTACGTCACCGCACGGCAGAGGGTTTCACGGCAGACGATCCCAACTCGATAGAGATGCATACATCTTTTATTTTAATTAAACAAAACTAAAACGCGGAAACAAATTCCTCAATTTGTATCATGAATAAAAAAATAAGTAAATTAAAGTCCTACGGGCAGGCGGAAAAGTTCGGAACAATAATCTATTGGCCCCATTAAATATTCTCCTCTAATTAAATATCTCCCCGAATACATACACGGTATAGAATCTAATTCTATAACCCTTTCGCCAATTTTTTTTTATCTCAAATCATTGTTATCTTCTTCTTCTTCGCCTGTTTTAGCTCCGCGTTTCTCGCTTTCCTCCCTACCCGCCGGCCCTTGACCTCAAGTCGCCGCCTTCCTCGCCTTTCGTCCTAGAGGTAACAAACCTTTTGCTTTTCATGTAACGTTGAAGATCTTTAGATCTAGCTATTTCGATGATTGATTTTTGTGTAATTGTTTTGTTGAGCTGAGGATATGTTATTTTGATTAAGTAGATACCAGATCTGAAGGTTGATTGAGTGATGGCGTCGAAAAGGATTTTGAAGGAGCTCAAGGATTTGCAGAAGGATCCTCCTACGTCATGCAGTGCCGGTATTTTTCTACTTTCATGTCGATTTTGGTTTTCTTTGAGCTTAAATATGCTTGGTGACTTATTTTCGATTGATGTGCAATTTCCGGCTTTCTCTATGGTGTTTAACTGTTGGTGTTTTAATTTAATTTTGCTGATCTTGTGATCTGCGTTTGGTTTTTTCAGCCTGCTTTGCTTTTGGAATTTTCTATGATTTCTTGTCCTTGTTTCTCAATTGCTTGTAGATCTCTGTATTGTTGTGCCGCCTATGTATATTGAACACATAGTTTGGTTGAGGTCGCCACATGTGTAATAAAGTGTTTGTTTTGCTTCTTAAAGCAGTGGTCTGGGATCTCTTGTTTAATCTGATGAATGAGGAAGTGGTCTGGGATCTCTTGTTTAGTCTGATGAATAAAGAAGGCTTTGTAGTTTCCATAGATTCACCATGTTTTGACAATCAAACTACTTTTGTTAAAGGAAATCAAATTCCTATATGTTGCAGGGGCTTTTTCATGGGGGATGCCTTTATTTTCCTGTCGTTGTCTGTGTGGGAGTTGTTCTTAATAATAAACTACGGTTGAGATATGGATTGTGCAGAAGATGACCGAATAACAGAATTGCTAGAATGGATTTAGTCTCTCAGAGTTTGTGGTGGATCTAATCTTTTAGTGCTGTGGCCTTTAGTAGTCTTGTTTCTGTTGATTTCTTAGACAACAAATAATTTACTTTTTTTTTTTTGATTTGTTCTCATGATCTAATATGTTGTATGTGCACTAGTTTGACAACTTGTGAATATTTGCTTCTCTTCTTGTGCCTATGTTTGTTGTGTGCGATATCTTCTCTTTAGTCAGTGTCCAAGATCTTACACTAAGCTGTACATTTTTGGTTTGATGTCTGCTCAATTTAGGCCCAGTAGCTGAAGACATGTTTCATTGGCAAGCAACTATTATGGGCCCTGCTGATAGCCCTTATGCAGGAGGTGTATTTCTAGTTTCGATTCACTTTCCTCCAGATTATCCTTTTAAACCCCCAAAGGTACAATATACTTAATTTATGGCACTGCACTCATCTTTGTGTATAAGAATAAGTGGCTACTTTTCAAACGTTCTTATGAAATTGGCAGATATGGGATGACGTATATATTTGCTCTTCATAGACAGGTTTTGATGGATATGAAGTCTAGTATTGCTTCGTTATCTACCTATAGGCTATAGCTGTCTTGTCCACCCCTCCGGCCAACCCCTCTTTTCTGTGAATAAATTATTATTTAAATAGTGGTCTGTTGTCAATAACAAGCTCCCTTTGTGTTTCAGAATTTCTTGTATCTTTTTGCAAGACGAAGCTTTCTTTCTCAATCAATAAGCTGTTTGGACTTTACTCATTACCTTTTTACTGTAATCTTTTCATAAACATTGTTTTAAAGATTGTACAAGGATAGCGCTTGCTAAAGAGAGCATTTTTCCACCTTGTCATTGTGCCATGGATATATTTTATCTTCATAAATATGCATGTGTGCTTACCTACTGAAATCGGTACACCTCTATTCCAGGTGGCTTTCAGGACTAAAGTCTTCCACCCGAACATCAACAGCAATGGAAGCATATGCTTGGACATTCTTAAAGAGCAGTGGAGTCCTGCACTGACCATATCAAAGGTTTTGACCTGATTTATCTTTTAGCTTTTTGTATGCTATTCCCTGATCATTATGTTATAGGCTCTTTGGTTTGTCTACAGCTGTTCCATTATTTCAGCGACAAATCTGTTTAGATTGTGAAATTAGAATAGTGACCTAAGCATAATATTAGAATGAGAAAATTATCCAGGTAAGGTTTTTGGTTAGATCATGGATGATTGCAGAGTATTTGATTCACTTGTTGATTGGAATTAGATGATTGTATTATGAAGATCTGATTTAGTATCTAAAATTTACGTGTTTCAGGTTCTTCTGTCCATCTGCTCGCTGTTGACAGACCCGAACCCGGATGATCCACTTGTGCCAGAAATTGCTCACATGTACAAGACTGACAGGGCCAAGTATGAGGCAACCGCACGCAGCTGGACCCAGAAATATGCCATGGGATGATACCAGTTTTATGACAATATTTGTCGATTTGCTCTCATAATGTTTTACTGTTTTCTTCTTAAATTATGGTTTTTGCACGAAACAAGTGCAGTTGGTGATTGCTTAAGGAATTTTAATTTATCAAAAAACAGGGATTGTGGGAAAACTTTTAAATTTGTTATCTTGTGAATACACCAATCTCCTGAGAAGACTATTGCAAAAGGGAGAAGTTGCAATGTAATGAACCTTCTTTTGTTGTGATGATGCAGTTACTTTGTTATGTGTTGGAAAAAAAGTTGATTCTACTTCGATAATTTACGTGGCATAACAAGTTTAGCAACACATTTTTATATTCCTGATTATAGTGCAACATGTGTAGATTAATATGGGTCAGCTTAAATTTGCCCAATGTTAAGATATTACTTATTAGTAATTGTTTGCATTCGACCCAAGGTCGAGATATATAGCTTTTGGGGACCAAGTGAGATGAAGGTTACGTTTCATGAAGTTGTACCTCATTTCGGATGAGACACCTTTTACCGATAAATGACAATGTGGCTGCAAGCACGAAATCAGTCTGTGTCGGAAGCATCATCAATACGTTTTCTGAGTGTACCTTATTTGATCAAAAGAGTTACCGTTTTAATCAAACACTTCTATCGTATCCCGAAGGAGATTTTCAGTAGTTTCCTTGAGTGACACGTATAGTAAGAGGCAAAAGATAACATATTTACGTGCCTTGGAGTTCATTCTTCTTGTTAATTTGAACAGTTTCTTGAGACATACAAGGGAAATTTGCTACGATAAACATGGGTATCTTCCGGGTTTTTGAAGAATTAATGAAAGAGGATAAATATTGTAAAAGGTCAGGACTCAGGACTCTAACATTGAGTACCGAAGGATATATATATATATATATGAAGTAGAGTAGTCAGATGCAATGTTTTCTAATCATAAGGATTACAAGGCAATACCAAAGCTTTACCTAACAACAATATGATTACCTGTTGGAATTTCTCTATTCAGCACATTAACTGAATAGAGAAAGAGGATGTTGCAAAAGTGCATGTGGGCAGGCAGACATTTGTTTTTTCAGACATCATAGTTATGGGACAAGTTACACATGGGACTCATTATTATTATTACTACTATTGTAACAAACGGATACTCTAACTCAAGGCAACTGATTATAACTGCACATTAATTTATTAATCATATTGTGACTAACAAATAATCAGGTAGCCTTTTGGTAAATCTAAAGCTGTTTGACGGCCTTACAAGTTACCATCTCGTTCATGCCTTCGGTCCTGGACTAAATTAAAATTTACATCCCTTTAGATATAAAAGCATTTTTCTACTTTTTAAGCAATCATTCTCTAGAGGTGCACATAATGTTAAAACCGTAATTTTATGATTAGTCTATCACAATTTAATCTTATGGACGTTATTATCTACAATATTAAACACCTATATAATAACATAAATATCATTTATCATATGTATAAACATTAAAACGTGGTTGAATAAGGCGTGCACACCAAAATATGGATCAATACTTCTTTCTCTTGGTTTTGACGTTTTATGGATTATGTAGTTTTGTTTCCGTTAGTTATGACATTAGTTGACAACACTCGTATTTATGATATGTTTATGTGATTCTATGAGGCAACTGGTTTGCGGACATTAGGTATTGTTTTGTGGCCGTGAAATGTGCAGGACCTTGAGGGTATGAGAACCCGTTTCTCATGTCTCAGCAATTTCTGTTACTTTCACGTGTTTCTTTTTATTTCTCCGATATGACGTCGGTTTTACGTGGATTTTAGGATTTATATTAAAAATCATGTGCCGAACACATCATTCCCGCATAATGACTCGGTATTCGGGAGTGGGTGTTACAGTGTGTGTTGTCATTGTTGGTGTTCATGAAAAAGAGACACGATAATAAAGAAAACGAGGGGTCTATTGGCACCGCTAGCTGTTTTATTTCGGCACCACATTCGTTGAATAAATATTTGATTACTTCGGACATCACATGTTGAAACATCACCGTCAATAACGTTTTCATCAACGTCACTTACACAGACACGCATGATATACAAGAACCGTCACTGCCAGTGCGCTTCATAAACTGCAACGGATGTTTCTAGCTCTAAACATTCGTTTCTCGAAAATGTGGGTGATCATCTTTATCATATGATGTATGAAACAATCATTTTCTAGGAAAAAATGTATGGTGCCAAAATAACCTTATAGAAATTTGAATACAAATTAATCCAATGATTTTGAATAACATAAACAACTTGTGGAGTTAATGCACTAAATTTTAAATTTAAACTAATTAACATAGTTTTTATGTTTTTTTTAATAAACAGATTTAAAATATTCATTGAAGTACACATATGAGGAAGAAAAAAGGCATCTAAGGGAAAATAAATATTTTGGATTTGACAGTGTTTTCTTCGTATAAAAATTGGGTAAGAGGAAATTGAGGGAAGACAAATATTCTGGATTTTGGCAGTTTTATCTTCATAAATAAATTGGGTAAAATGAAAATGATCGACAAAACAACACGTAGGCAGCTGCCAGCCGGCTTGAAGTGTGTTTCCGGCAGAATTATGATTATGATTATATTTATGATTAGGATTAGGACAGTCAATTAAATGCTAGACCACGTAGTTAAGGAAAGGTACATTCCGATAATGCCCGCACGGGTTAGGCAGTTGGTTTTGATTGTCAAATTGCACTAAGAAACGCAAAATTGAATCCCGATAGCCGCAGTGTGGGAGTTATCCCTGAATAAATGGGACTCCTTGCGGACAATGAGTATTGACCCTCCCACGTAAGGGGTCGCTCAATCACCGTGATTAACCTTCTCACCATTCTGTTGGGCCAAGAAAGACCTGTAGGCGAGTGATATCGTCTTTGCACCAAGGTATACACTTATCATGTGCTACACCAAGGTACTTATATAAGGGACATTTGTTTAAGGTAAGTTGGGATCATTTTGATGTATCACGGAAATTTATTATGATACTATATTAATATACCAATACTCATATTTGATTTCATTAAACCATCTCAAGACCCTGCAGTCGACTTTCTAAATGTCGATTATAGAATATATAATGGACTTTTCAAAAGCTGATTACGCTTGGTCAGGGGCAGAGCTATTGAGACCCAAAGAGGGGCGCGTGCCCCCCTCGGTTTTTGAGAAATTACTAGTATACCCTTACGTAATTTTATATTAGCTTAGTTTTAGTATATACATATTCAGTCACTTTCATACAAATTATTTAATTCTTGGCGGAGTGGTTAAGCACTTAGTTTTAATCCTGGAGGACAAGGGTTTGATCCCCCTCGGTTGCATTATTATTATTAATATTTTTTTAATCATTTTGTTTTTTTTTTAATACCATTTTTCTTTTTCAATTATATATATTTTGAACTATTGTATGATTTATTTTTACCATTGCATCTTCAATTTTATAATTTGCTACTTTATTTCATTATTCATATTTTTTTTTTGACGAAATCATCATTCATAATTTGAAAAATAAATTATTACACGTACTTTACCATTCATTATTATATATATTTTCGATTATTTTTCACTCTGTATAGTAAATTCTTTAAAATAAAGAAATATGATATTTGAGTTTGTAAAATAAAAATTATTATATAAAATATTCATGTGATTGCTCTCAGTTAAAAGAATTATGTAAAACATACGATTTCAGGGACACTCGTTATTTAACATTTTGAGTAATCACATAAGTTTATATTAACACTAGCGAATATACGTACGAGGCGAGCGAGTGAGATTATTAAAATTTTCTATGATGAAACGAAAAAAAAAATAGGAATCCGTTTTCAGTAAATTATTTAGGGTTTTTCTTAAGCATATTCGAGGAGGCACTACTACGAGGATCGACGTCCACCAGTCGTCGTTTGGAGATACAATCCGGAAGATCACGGCTTCTCTTCCGTTAGGTAAATCTTCTACCTTCTTGTAGGTATATTAATTAATCATGTGAATTAAATCGTGGTAAAATCGCATGCGAATTTAATTCGTAGCTTCCGCTGTGCATGATCGAGTGTCTCGATCGGTGCTGTGAATCTGATCTGACGATCCAATTATGGATCGGATCAAGATTCAGGTTTCTGTATATCCAGCAATTGGAATATCACAAACGGGTTTGATGATTTTTACGGTGTATATCTGGTTGATATGTGTGATTTTGCTAGTTGTGCACGGCGGCGACCAAGAAATATATGAAGATGGGAAACCAAGTAAATGGCAAGCTCAATAGTCGACAAATTGACTGAGGTTGTCTTTCGTATTAATAAGTTGTCTTTTCAGAGTACAATGTTGCTATTTATAGGGACTAAGAGACAGCGGTTACAAATGACGATAATTAAGGAGCGATTAAGGCGTGATTAAATATTATAACGCATGATTAACTACTTGACTGACGTTGCAGGCTCTGAATAGGCGAGTTTACTCGTAACCGCTGGGGGTTCTTCGTCTTGTAACCGTCATGTATGCACTCTGTTTGCCTGATCAAGCCGGCTTGGTCTGAGCTAGCGGATTGCGGACTGAGGGCGAGCAGGTCGGCCCTAGGGTTCCGTGCCGCTCTGTAGATGGCGGGCTGATCGACGCCCGTGGCCATGCCAATGACGAAAATCGTGAAGGTTTGAGGCGGGCCGGATTGTATCCGCCATGTCCGGCTTATGATGGTGCGGGTTGGTCGGGCCAAGGACCCTATTCGTTATTGGGTCTACGTACATGTCCAATGTGAATTCGTGACCTCTTTTGCAGGTTTGGCATATGAAGTAGTATAATTCTCACCATGATATAAGTATGGAATATAAATGTCTTGTCAACTTAAACTAGTCCTTTTAGGGCAATCGATAACAACGGTCTAAGGAGTTAACCCTATCATTTATTGCTAGTTAGAAGTATCAAACCTGAGGTTTGGGAGGGTCAAGGATGTAGCCATTATATAAGTCTAGGGGCTAAGCTCATCCGAAAAAAAAATATTACACTAAGAAATATATCTAGTCCGATTCAATCTACAAAATAATCTTAATACAACCCCCTCCCGAAAATTTAAATATCGTCCATTGGTGTAACATCCCGACTTTTCATAAAAGGGTAAAATAGTCATTGAGTGTATTTACTATGACCTAATAATTATTTATCCTATTTATTTAATTAAAAAGGATTTAATTAAAAGGATTTAGTTATTTAATTAATGGGTTTAATTAAATGGCTATAAAAAGAAATAATCCCAATTATTTCTCATACGTTACACACGGATATTTCTGGGAAAAAAGAGAGAGAGCGCAACGGCGGCAACATAGCACCAACGCATAAGCAGAAAACGAAATAAAAGAAAGAACCGTGTGATCAATCCGTTCATCTGTTCAAGACGCCGCAGGAGAGAAAAGTGATCAGCGTGAGGAGACGCAACTTTGGAAAATAACATCTCTCAATTTCGTAAGTTTTCAGTTTAGCCCTAGTTTTCGGTATTCGTAGAGTTCGATTCTTGAAAAATTCGTATCTTTTAATCCGTAGCTCTGTTTCGCAGCCATGAGTAGCCGAAACGATCGTCTTGAAGCGTAGATTAATCTAAAAATAGTTTCACAGCAGTAAACCCAGGTAATCTTCAGTTTTACAGGCTTTTTCAGTTTCGTTTTCTGCAAAGAAATAGGATTTTAGGGTTTCTTGTTGATCACATAGGTTTTGGGGTTGAGGGTCAATAGTTGTTGCAGTTGCTTGGTGTTTTGCTGTTGGTTTTGCAAGCAAATAAGGTAAGAGGCTCTTCCTATGATTCCAATTATCGTTTATAAGGTTTAGATCAAGTTTTAAGGTGTTTAGATGATAGAAAGATGTGTCTTTTCGTTGATCAATGATCATCGATGCTATGATATGATTAGATATGTTTTTCTATGTTTTACAGGGTTTAATTCGATGTTAATTAGGTTAGAAACGGTTCAGAAATCGAGTTTTGACGATTTTAGCGTTTTGGGAAAAACCCAGGCGGACGGGCGTCTGCAATAGGCGGAGCGTTTGCAATAGGCAGACGGGCGTCTGAGGTGAGATTTTTTTATTCAGGATGTAGTTGTTTTTGGCAGACGGGCGTTTGGGGTTTAGTGGACGGGCGTTTAGGTACGGACGGGCGTCCATAGGATGTCGGACGGGCGTTTGGCCTGTTTTACCTTGTTTTTACTATTTTAGCATTACAGATTGGTTTTGGCCTCATAATCATGTTTTCTCTATTTTAATTTCCTTATTCATGATATGTTAACATTGTTTAAACCTAAACAAGCCTGAATTGAGCTTCTGATTCGTTCAGTTAAAACACCGAATGTCCTCTTAAAGGGAGTTGAAGTTCGGATCCGTCGGAAGGGCATGCTAGGCTTGTGCTTTGATGAATTAACATTCATCAATGTCTGTGTAATTGCTAGGTCTTGTTAATGTCTAGTGGTCTAAGAAGAGAGTAGTTAAGGTGAGGGAGATTAATTGAAAACACTTAGGTGGTTAGTTAATCATCTTAATAAATACGTACTTGACTAGTAAAAGATTAAACAACATGTCTCTGTTGGATAGGCACCAGTCTATATCGCGATGTATGCCTACCTCTGAAGGTGGAAGAACTCCGTAGGTCAAAAAAACCCTAAGTACGGAGGGACTCCGCTGAGATGTGCGTACTATCAGAGTCTACCTTTTCTAGACTTCGTGGATATTGGTGTGATCCACTAATATGTTGCTAAGAATATCCCCAGTTTGGATATGCGTAGTGCCCTTGAGTGCGGTTGTAACATAGATAAGTTAAGTAGAAACGTTTAGTCAATTCATGTTGATGGACATGGAATGAACCCCAGATTGAGTCGGTCACACAAAGATAACTAATTAAACGATTAAATATCTTTTCTTTATAAATCTTAATTGTTGTCGTAGCTTCTCACTTTTACTAAGTATTTTGTACTTACCTCTTTTGCATTTTCTTTTGTGTGCATTGTGGGGTGAGAAGACGGACAGGTTGATCAAGTGTAGACGACGGCTTTTGAAGACTTAAAGTCTTGACGAAGCTTCTAGATTATTTTCTTTGTAAAGGTTGTATTAGACTGGTTGTATTTCTTCTCTTAGATTTGTTGTACTTCTACTTTTAAGACATCGTATTGTATAAGTCTTTGGGTTTTTAATCGTTGTAATCTTATCTATCCATCTTTAGCATGGTTAATTTCTATTCATAGTAGCTTTTATGTTTTACCCGAGTCTTTTTAGCTTCCGTTTGCTTTTATTTGATACGACGATGTAGAAGCTTGCGTATAATATTAGATTTATTTAATGCTATACGCGCCGAACGTTTCTCTTCCAGATAAGGGCTCGGTATCCGGGAGCGGGACGTTACAATTGGTTTATCCGAAATTAAAATCATGGTTCCGTTCTTGTAGAGTGTTAAATAATAGGACTTGACGACAGAGGGCTCAAAGTGACTAGAATTGAATCTTGGAAGTCTAGTTTAAACATTTTAAAGATCAAACTAGTTGATTTCAACATAAAATTAACCTTTACCTGGTTGATTTCCTCCGATTCATACAGCTTTTAAAAAATAAAAAAATTGATTACGCCTGTACCACCTTAACATTGAATCAAGTTTCTGAAAAATAAATTTTTACTTTACTGTTATAACAATAAATTTGATAGGATATCGTTAATAACTAGGATGGGTTGGGAAGCAAATAGAACACACAAAAAAAAAAAAAAAAAAAGAAAAAGATTTATGAAAATAATAATTACACATGTGCCGCCGCCCCCATGGCCATGGCCATGAATGTGAGAAAGGGTCGGCAATCGGCATGGCTATTGACTAAGTGGGAGGTCCCCTTTGCTTTGCTTATTTTCCAAGACATTGTTTGTTTTTCCATCTTTACCTTTTCCTCTCCAGACGTGAGACGCCTTTTATGATTTTATTTCCATCATTATTATTCATAATCCCACCATTTTAATTACTTGTTTAATTAATTAATCATAGTACCCTCTTCTCTTTTTATTAGTTTAAATAATTAATCATAGTACCTCTTCTCTTTTAGTTGGTTTACCTATGGATTTTCCTCAACGCTGATTTTCCCTTTTTGATTCTCAAAATCTATGATTCACCGACACATCAATCTGGGTGTCGTGTGTCGTGTGTCGTGTGTCGTATAACCGTGTCCGACATATTTACGACACGATACGCGATCGACACGCTCCGATACGTGTCGGTCGATTAAATAATATTATTTAAAATTTAAATATCCGACACGCTGTCGACACTCCCGACACAGCACCGACACTCTCCGACACTCTGAACCCAATTTTTTTTTTCTTTATTTAATTCTTCTTCAATTGACACGTTAAAATACACGATTTCAATTTCTATAATAATTTAATTAATAGTACGTCGTATTAAATTTATATGTTTCTTGTTGATAAACAATCATTTTTACAATTGTAGTATTTTAAAGGTCAATCACAATCTTTTTTGGTACCGTATAAAAGTCGAATATCTGTTTTAGATATTCATAGAGTTTACGTATTACCTATCTTATTTCTTCTGGTTATTTAGATTTTTTATGAATATCTGTTTTGATTTTGGTCATAAGTTAACTTTGATAAATATTTGTATGGAAGCAGAGATCCCATGGAAATAAGTTGAGTTTGGTCATCCAGGTCGTTTTCTCTTCTCTGGTTTAATCAAATACTTGCAAATGTTCGGTAAAAGGCAAGATCTTGGAATACATTTCCCATGGAACATTATTATTTTAGTACAACAATTTGACACGTCATTGAATACCCAGCTGTACATCCATTTAGTCCTCTGGACAAGAGATGACTTCCCTTTCAAAGAGACTAATAACATCTATTTTCATTTAATTATTACAAATCAATTTTGTTTTTGTGAAACTATTACATCATTTCTTCAAAAAAAAAAAGAAGAAACTATTACATCATTTTTATATAAACAACCAGTAAAATAGATTTCTATAAAGGAATCATTTTCCAATTACATCCACCATCTATTTACTCTTAAACTTTGAATAAATCTTGTGGGGTTTATATATATATATATATATATATATATATATATATATATATATATATATATATATATATATGCAAAGGTTTTATATAGCAGATGGTGAAGATTTTATCACTAAAACGGTTTTGATCTCAAGAATTCAGAAACAGATGAAGAATACTTGTTTCAACTAAGAACAAACACAAGAACAGAATGGAAGAAAGAAAATGATTTTGTTGGATCAAAGAATAGTAAATTCCCTCAAAGAAAAAAAGAAAAAAAAAAAAAAAACTATAACAAATTTTGCTCCAAATGGTTGATTTGTTGATCTACTTATAGAAGAACTAAGTTATAATTAATTAACATCTGAGAATTGTCAGCATGGAGGCTGAGTTGGTCCTCACCTATCATCAAACTTTATTGTTTGCTAAGTGTCCGGAGATTGGCTTTAGCACTCATGCTGACCTGGCCCTAGATCGCTACTTGGACTCATTCAACGAAAAACATGGTCTCTAGCCCCGCAGATAAAGCACCATCATTAATTGCATAGTTCGCTTACATACAACAAATGACCGACGTGGTGCATGACACCACCAGCCTCAGATATCAGACGTGGTGCAGAGTGTCCACCATCGTCTCTCATTGTCAACATGACACAAGTCTTCCTCCGTCACAAGCATTATTAACTTTACACTCATTGGGCCTACACCTACACTTACAACCAGGATAAACTCCTGATTCATGACATCCTCGCTCATTGAACCACCCTCTTTGACGTGGTGAGCTATATAAAGGTATCAGCTCTCTTACATGCATGGTAGTACCCAAACTCATACTCTCATTACCTTTCTGTCACATCATTGATTTGAGCGTCGGAGTATTTTTCCGGAGAAAAGAATTCAAGGACCCCTAACGCTTTGTTTGTCTGACAGGTGTATGCATGTCGTTGATCATCCGT
The DNA here is from genome assembly GCA_024500145.1 of Gentiana dahurica var. dahurica. Classification (NCBI taxonomy): domain Eukaryota; kingdom Viridiplantae; phylum Streptophyta; class Magnoliopsida; order Gentianales; family Gentianaceae; genus Gentiana; species Gentiana dahurica. Next base: position 120,306,853 of record CM044897.1, read on the forward strand.
CAAAATTTTATTCAGCAACTTGAACGGTCAGATTTCACCCCGATGATTCCGGGCATCATCAAATATAGAGTTGCATACTTGATCTTCTAATTGGATCATATTACTCTTTTTTTTAAACGATGATCTTTATTCAAAATATGTGGGAAAAGCTCCCATTGTGGCATTACATCAGGGATTTCTTTGGATTAGAAAACACGATTTCAAGCAGAAAATAGAATAAAACAAGGAGCAACTAGTCTTCAATCACCCAAGCTAGCCGGAGGTCCTTAGCCCTTTTAATGGCTTGCGAGATGAAGACTTGTGTAGGCGGTCTCACCGAGTTCGGGTCATGCACAACTTTGTTTCTCCGAACCATATACCATAGCATATTTATCGAAACACATATGACCATTATTCGCCATTCTTAGGTTAAAACCAATCCAGTCTTGCGGAGACGAAGAAGAAAAGAATTGTTGTTGTGACTCTATCGGGATAACACTTATCCAAGCCGAGTATGCCCAATCGCAATCCCACAAAGCATGAAGTGTTGGTTCAAAATGCCGAATCGCGCCTGAATCATCATCAGTATCATGATCGCAAAAGCTACATTCCGATTGGGAGCAATACGCCAAGAAAAAAGAATTTCTCCCACCATTAAGCTGTTGTGACAAACCTGCAAGAGGAGAAAATTATAACGAGTGGGCCCTTTTAGGCTCTTTATCAAAGTCCAATGATCCGGCAGTTTATAGTCCATAAAGCCCATCTGCCAGTTGTGAGCACTACTGACGGTATACTTGCCTTTGCCATAGGGGGTCCACACAATCTCGTCATTTAGGACCGCAAAGCCTTCTTGAGGGTGCTGACTGACTGCGCAAATACCTTTCCAGGTCGGTGACGTGTCAATCATCGGTTTCTTAGGGGATTTCCATATTTGTTGATGAGAGCCGAGACCCATAAGGAGGAGTCATCCGCAAGTAATTGCCATGTGAGTTTCACCAATAAAGTAATATTTATAGTCTCAATGTTTTTGAAGCCGAGTCCGCCCTCATTTTTCGGTTGGCAAAGTTTGTCCCAAGCTATTGTATGAAGCTTTCTCTTCTCCCCAAAAAAACTGCCGACAAATCTTTTCGATATCACTGCTAATTGCTCTTGGGAGTTTCGTCGTTTGCATCACATAATTCGGAAGAGTTGATAGCGAGCTTTTAATGAGGATAGCCTTGCCAGCTTTCGTTAAGGCGTTCATTTTCCAAGTACAAAGTTTTTTTCGCATTTTCTCCAAAATGTAGCTATACGGTCTAACCTTTTGACGAGACTGAGATAGAGGTACTCCCAAGTAGTTTCCAAAATTATTTGTGGCACCATTTCGAGTTTATGTGCTATTGCACCCTGTTGGTTAACGAAGATGTTCTTAGATACCATGAAATTTGACTTGGCCGTACTAATCCGTTGCCCAGAAATTTTGCAAAACTCGGCTAGCACCTGGTGAATTATTAAGGCTTGACTCTCCGATGCCTTTGCGAAAAGGAAGAGATCGTCGGCGAAAAATAAATGAGAAAGTTCAGGACCATTTTTTCTTAGGCGCATTGGTTTCCATTCGCCCCTACCGACAGAATCCTCAATAAGCTGGCTAAGCGTTTCCATACAAAGGACAAATAGTTACGGCGCAAGAGGGTCACCTTGACGGAGGATAAGCCATACATAATTTTAGAGATGACCTTGGGTCAAGCTTCATCCCATTCCACATGATAGAAGCTTTGAGGAGGATAAGCCATACGTAATGAGTTGCGTTAGTTTGTCGTAGAAGCCCACCGCCTTGATCGTAGATTCCATAAAATTCCAATTCACCATGTCGTATGCCTTTTCAAGATCGATTTTCAGCATCATATACCTTTTCTTCCTTTTTTTTTTTGAAAAGTGTGTAAGGCTTCTTGGACAATTAAGATATTCCCCATACTGCCACGTCCTGGAATAAAAGCATTATGCGATCGACTAATGAGTTTATCAAGAACCATGAACGATCTGTTAGCTATACTTTTAGAGATGACCTTGACAATAACATTTGAGAGGGCAATTGGCTGGAATTGGGTGGGGTTCTCTAGGGGCTTGGTCTTCGTAATGTCACCTTGCTTTTTAAGAGGGGCGGAGTGATCCCTCTTAAGGATTTTTGTGACTTCGGACAACTCCAAAGCGGACTTTTTTTGGTGGTGGTGGTTGGGGAAGAGGGGTGGGGTGGGGGGTGGTGGGATTTTAGCAATAAATACTTCTGCATAAAAATTCCATTTTATACCGTTACATTCATTTTATTTCATTATATTATAATATATTTTATCCAAACAAATGGTCCGTTACACCAAGGGGTTGAGTGGAATTTTGATATTATTATGTCTTTTAGTATATACTAGTAATGATACATCTATCTCGAACACCCATCCAATATATCATTGCACCTTTTAGCATCGTGATTATGATAAGAGTTTATAATCAATTAGTCCACAATTAAATCAATTGAGATAAAAATATATAATGACGCAAATGAGAAGACTAAAAGTTTAATATTATATGGTTCTAGTATCTTTCGTGTGTGTATATATATATATTTATTACGGTAACGATACATCTATATCGGATACTCGTCCGATAGATCATTATACCCTTTGATCATTGTTGATTGTAGTGATACTCATATCAATTATCGAGTCCACGTCTTGATCAATTGAGGTACGTATAATCAATATATATATATATATATAAAACTTTCCATATTATATTATAATAATATGTTAAAGTGCACTGGTACTGGAGTGTACTGAGACACTGTACCTTGTTTCTGAATTTCTCTTTCTTTTATTATATAGAAATCGGCTTTCTTGTGAGAAAATACTATCCAAGCCAGCTGCTTCAGACAAAGCTCAAACAAGTAGTGGTTGGAAAGAGAAAAATAAAGAAAGTGAAGTGAAGGGTTTCCGCCAAAACTGAAGCAATAGGTCCTTCTGTTCTGCCATTCCTCCTCTTTTACTGTGTCACTTGCTCCTTGAAAGCTTTTCACATCACCATTATCACTTGCTTACCTGTAAAATCTTCCCTACTTGTCTCCTTTTTTTTTTTTTTGCTCCTTCCTTTTGACCTTCCTCTATAAACTCTGTTTCATTTCCTTACCTTCACACTCATAAAGTGAATTTGCAATGGATTTAACTCCATCTGTGAAATTCTCAGAGCATGTTGTTACCACCAATATGTCTGTTCATGACCGGAGATCCCTTTTGGGATTCGGAATAAAGTAATCAGAATCATACTTACAGATGCTGATGCAACCGATTCAGATGAGGAAGATGATGGTAAGATTGTCCGGAGAGTTAAGAGACATGTGGAGGAGATCAAATTAGGCGATTATTCAAGACAACAGCAACTACCCAACAAAAGACGACGTCTTCAGAGCTTGAAATCTGATTCCCAAAGGAAGAAGTTCATGGGCGTGCGACAGAGGCCATGGGGAAAATGGGCTGCGGAGATTCGAGACCCGGTTCGGAAGAAACGGGTTTGGCTAGAACTTATCATACGGCGGAGGAAGCGGCCGTTGTTTATGACAGAGCCGCCGTTGAGCTCAAAGGACCTAAAGCCGTAACGAATTTCCCTGTAGAATCTTGCAACGATTTGGAAAATTGTGGTGAAATCAAGGTGAAAAGAGCAGTTTGTTTATCAATCAGAGTAAAATCTGGGGCCATGTGGAAGGAGGAAACGATTCGGCTGCCCTCTCGCCTTCGTCAGTTCTTCCTTCCGATGATTTACCGCCGTTTTATAATTTTGCTTTTGGCGAGGTTGACGCCTTTGGTTTTGACTTTGACCTGCCGTTGACGCTGCCGGAGATTAGCGTAACGGGAGGTATCACGGAGAGGAATTCGGGGAGTTTGATTTTGATGATTTCCTTTGACTAGCAAACATCGGTGATAAAAAAAAAATTAAAAATTAAAAAGAAGGAAACATCGGTGATTGATTTTACATATAGTGAAAGTAGTGGGTTCATATGTAATTAAAAAGTTTGATCCGAAGTCTTTTTGGTTTCTACCAAAAATACTAGGTGTGGTGCGTTTAAAAGCGAAGGGGTAATTAGGCAATTTTGTGTGGCAGATTTGTGAGTGGCAGATGTAGGTGATCTACTTATTCCAATATGATGAGATAATCTGTATTTGTTTTTATTCGGAGAAATTATTAATGAAATAATTGTTTAAATTACATAGAATTTCATATCAAATGAGGTGATTATTAAAAATATTCTCCTCAAAAAAAAAAAAAAAATTCAAATTTCAATCTTTCCTTTCAAAAAAAAAAAAAAATTCAATCTTTCACCGATTGATGGCCGGGTAACTGTTGAAGGAAAACATGGTCCAGGAGCTATGTTATATATTTACGTACATATCAAACTTCAATCTTACAAACATACAGACACAACACGACCGTTGAATATAATACAAGGATCTGTCAAGTCGCGGTTACGAAGAGCCACCTCATGACCGCGAGCTAACATAACAACTATCCATGGATATCTTGCAAAGGGAATAACAATTTTAATCAAATCTACGGAAAAACTCAATGGTCTATGATATCCTAAAATAAAACGATATGAAAATGTAGAAAAATTACCGAATCTTTACCTTCTATTTACGAAACAAGTGACAGATTGTTGTTCTTATTCTATCATACACTTCAAATTAACCAAGTAGAACTACGAACCTACAAAACCTTACGAATAGTAATAACATCCTTACATTAGATATACAGTTTAGACTAGCCCAAGCATGGATTGGATCGAAACACAAAAAGAAAATATATTTTACCTTGAACCGTGATTCAGAATGCGAATTCACGATCTAATTTTCCGGTTCTTCAATTTGAAGACTTAAATCTTCAAGCAAAACACTGGACAATCAGGACTAACCTCGGGCTTCAACCGTGTGGCAGCGAATTAAGCTACTTGGAGACGAACAATTTTGCAAAATTATGAATAAGATGCAATTACCCCTGGAATGAAATTCATGGGTTAAGATATAATCATCAGAGAGCAGTGATGGCTGCACATTGTGAGCTTATGCGACAACCGACCCTGTTAAAAAAATAACGACAGATCTATAAATATTCATATATATGAAAACGATTTGCGAATTTTTATCTATTAACCTATTATTTTAATGTATTGACAAATAATAAGTTATCCGAAACTGGATACATGCACCAGTATAAATTTGAAAACAAAAGTGTCTAACAAATTTTCGACCCGTATCTTAAAGTTTTTGAAGCCGTCCCTTTGAATAGCACATAGATCCATTATGAAAGGAGTAAAACTGATCCAACACCGATCCAGCATTGACATTATGGCCAAATACCAATGGCAATGAGTATGCAAAAGAAAGGAGAAAGGAGAAAGGAGATGTGGCAAAGAAGAAGGCACCATTAAAAGACATACTCAAGTAGAATAAAAACGTTATCACGTACGTACATTACAAGAAGGTGTACTTCAATTCATTTCATTTCATTTGATTTGATTTGATTAATTAATGAAGTGGCAAAAGGTTGTTGAAAGCAGGATAAATGTCGTGAGGGACACAGGTGACAGGTCCTTCCTTGTGACACACTGGAGAGCACCAAACACTTGTCTGTAGATATTTCATCATATATATCTCTTTACAAAGGACCCATGAATTGAATGTGTGATTCATGAGTATGAGGAAGAGGCAAAATTAAGTGGCCATAGGAGAGTAATTACAATGCTTAGCATCTTGATGGTAAATTTAGACTTGAATAAAAAAAAAAAAAACTTCATTTGTTTTAAGAGAGCATAAATCGGATCGAGTTGTTGTCATCTCGATCGTAGCTTTTGTTGATGGAGAACAACACTGTTTGTGTAACTTCCCATACCTTAATTAAGCTTAGTGATGTTAAATGAGTCGTAGTCAGCCAGTAATTACTCAGACTGATACATCGTTTTCGTTTCCTTTTAAATGGTTAACCCTAATTGCCAGATTCATAACGTGTCAACATTATATTATACTAATGTTTCTCTACTTTATTATTGTTGGATATTTCATTTTCCCCGGAAGAGACGTCTTCACCAAGACTTGAAATGAGGATTTAAGAGGTGGCCATCACTATATCTCATGGTGTAATTTTTAGTTATGTCTAGTAGCATTCTGATACCACCGGTAATGCTCCTGGGCTTGGCCTAGCGACACTACTATATATATCCATTGTCCTTGTTTGACATAATGTTATTAATATAATTTATCAAATTGATTATTTATATCATAGTAATGTATCTTTAATTTTCCATTGTGAAATATATCTTCTCTTCTTATCTCTACTAAAAGCTATGGGGTTTGCCCACAATGTGCCATGTGGCAGCCTCCTGGGCTGACATGTGACACCAACTTTTTTTAATTTAAAAACAGCAGTTTTTTTTTTTTTTTTTTGTTTTCCTTCCCCTTCGATAAAAACCGAAATTTCGGTTATCGTTATATATAAACCGAAGGAAGCTTTAAAATTCAATCAACGGAAATTTTTTGATTTCGACACAACAATTGAATATTATACACAACAAAGTTTATATTTCGATATGGTTCATTTTTATTACCTCCAATTGACAGTGCGGATTCAGTTTTAAATTTCAATCAACCGAAAATTTTCGATTTCGACACAACAATTGAATAAAACCGTGTGGACACCACATTAAATATTTTTATTATTTTGAACAACATAACGTCGGTGGAATCGACGGCCATTTGCAGTACGAACGTCACTAAAATTGACGTTGGAATACCAAATCGATTTTATATTTTTCAGATCGTTTGACACATTTTTTTTTCTACCAAATGAATGCAAACGAGATCATTGACGTATTCATTAATGATAAGAAAGAAAAATATTTTTCAGATCGTTTGACACATGTTTTTTTTCTACCAAATGAATGCAAACGAGATCAATGACGTATTCATTAATGATAAGAAAGAAAAATGTCCTATAGAAAATGAGTGAAACACATTTTCAACTATATTAATGATCTGGAAGCTAAGGCGTCTCGAGAGATTTGACCGTGTAGTTATAGTCCGCTTATTGTTTTTCAATAATGTTCCATTGAGTAAATTCGAAGCTAATGTGATCGGCTTTATTACATTGTTCTCCGATATATCATATTGTAGTTTATTTTGTAGATGGAAACTACTGATAGGGCTGGAAGAGAGATGATTCACAATCTTCATGTCTTTAAGAAAGAGCTACCTCTTGGAGAAAAAAATGATATATTTATCTTGCTCTCTTTGTCTTGTGTCTTGAATTTGTTACGGTTAAACTTACGCAATTTATTTCACGATAGGGATCTATTCTTTGATATTATCGTTGGTAACGATTTATTTTGGGCCCGCCGTACCTTGCACGGCTCACGTTAATTAGTATTACGTATTAAAAGATAACTAGTCTCCAAACCAAGAGCCCTTCATAAAAAGAGAAGAAAAAGTAAAAAAAAAGAAGAAATCCTTAAGGGTGTCCATACCTCTCACACTCGAAATTCACTTTGCAAGGCAAAGATATATTAAAGGAATGCAGCAACTTTAGTTGCAAAGAAAGCCGGTTACCATCGGTAGGGGATTCAGTGAAAAAATCCAATAAATATATCTTAATAAAATATATATATGTATGTAAAAAGAATAAAAATTCCCTGGGGGCAGCCGTCACACGTCGAAGAAGTGTGCATTCACCTCTAGTTATATGAATGTATCAACACAAACAAAACTATAACTTTCGTGTTCCCCAAATCCAAAATTTACATGAAAACTTCGATTCAGCTTTTGAAGCATGAAAAATTTACAACCCAATGAAAATTTAAACGCTTATCCTATTGCCGTCAGGGGTGGATGCACAAAGAGAAAGCCGGGTCACGTGTCTCCAGTGGATTTTCTAAAAATAAAATATTCGTATTAAAGCAACGTCGTTGTCTTATACTCTTCAAAAACTTAATTACACATTTTTTATACATGAACATCCTCCAACAAATTACAAGGATTTGATAATTTTAAATTTATTCATTCAGTAGTTTTATGGTGGTCCTGGATCAAGTTTTTGGATCAACATGTCATCACTTTGGAAAAATCTGATTGGAGGTTTGTTCTTATACATAGGGGTCCACCAGAAATCTTTAAAATCCTATTAGTTGGACACACTAAGTAGGATTTTATACATAGGAGACCATAATAAAATTTGTGTTATTCATTTAACAGTTATATTCAGAGCCAAAATACTATTCTACACTCTTGGGCCACAGCCCAATGATTTCCCACCTAAGTTATCCACTAGAATGGAGACGAAAGGCCTAAAAAAATAAAAAAATAAAATAAAACGATGCCTTCAACTAATTAATTCAAAATTTTGTTTAATTGGGTCCACAGTTTAGCACTTATTAAATTCTTTCACTCGAAATGGATCAAATTAAGTGAATAAATAAAATACATCCAACTCATCTATTTTCATATAACAAAGGTGTGAAAGAATCATTTCTTCCGATTATTCAAGCTGATTGACAAATGCAACCTAGACCAACAATGAACACATCTTGCTAACAGCACATACAATTGCTAACACCATAAATCATTCTACCGCGTGATTCAAAAAGCTATTGAATATTATCATGCTACACACGTGATTGTTCACCTATTTTAAGGTTGAATTATTATCATGGAAGAGAATTATTATAAAATGTTATCAATGCTACAACAGATTCACACAAATCATGCCTTCACATATTAAAATTCCAAAAAATAATAACAATTTTTTTTTGGCATTTTAATATGTGATGGCATGATTTGTGTTAATCACACATTAAATATCATTCGTAATTTTTTTTTTTTTTTTTTTTGCATTTTAATATGTAAAGACATGATTTGTGTGAATCACGCATTAAATACAATTATTATTATTATTTGGCATTTTAATATGTGAAGCCATGATTTCTGTAAATCATCCATTAAATATCATTATTAATTTTTTTTTGGAGTGGCAGTTCTTTTTTGTATTTAATATGTGAAGGCATGATTTGTGTGAATCACGCATTAAATACCATTATTAATTTTGTATTTTTTAGTGTTTTTTTATTTGCTTTCAAAAAATATGAATGTGCAACAAAAATTTATGCATTTAATACATGGTGTGGGTTTGGGCGGGTAATTAGAGGGTTTGTAGCGGATAATCGGGTAATTAATTTAAGACACCTTCAAAAACATATTAATAGATTCATTCATGTTTTATACTCCCTCCGTTCCAATTTGTTTGGAACTTATTCCTTTTTTGGCTGTCCAAAATAAGTTTCATAACTCAAAATAAACTTAAAGTTTTTGCTTTAATTGTCTAAATTGCCCAACTCATTAATTGATGCCTCTTAAATATTGTAAAAATAAAAATACATATAAAAAGATTAAAAAGATAAATTAGTTAAGTTTTAAATGGCTAGACAACTCATTAATTGATGTCTTACAAATTGGGACGGTGAGAGTATACATTAATTTTGAGTGATTAATGACATAAATACACGAAGTATGATACGATTCATTTTGTGTGTCTATGTCCACTCTACATACAAATTTCTCACTGAAAAGTTGCGCTTGTACTATAGACTATGTGTTTTCAATTCAAGTAGAAACTATAATTAAACTAATTTGGTAATTAATCTTCTTTTTCTTTTTAGGTAAAGAATTGCAAAAGCTATAGTACCATTGAAAAGGTCAACTGTACGAAGAGTTTGACTGAGTTGATTGTCAATGCATAAATGTCATACACTACATAAATATGAGGTTTTTTTTTCTTCTTCAAAGTGGAGGTGAAAACACGGGAGATATTTATGTGGAGAGGGATTTTGAGGTAAAGTGACGGGTGAAACAATTAGAACCACACAATTGAAAGACAGAATGAAACTGTGTGGTGTGTATATCTTCACATGTGGAGAGTGGAGACACCATACAAGAACCTCCCTAAAAACACTAGCCATTCTATTTTATTATTATTTTTTTCGAAAACGAAATATTCACATATAATGAACATGTATATATAACCCATATTTGTCGGTATTGAGTGAGATTGATAATGTATAACCCACATGTTAGGATAAAGTTGTTAGGAAAATGTATCTATACAGCCTTAAAATACGTGATATCATTTCCTCAAAAAAAAAATACGTGATATCATGTTTAATAAGTTATGATTTAAAAAAAAGAATAAGTTCATAAAAAAATGAATTAATTAAAAGACCTCAGCTGCTGAATTGAAACAGCGGCGCAATATTACGTAAAATATGTACACTTGCAAACTCCACGCCTAAAGCCTAATGCCATGCGATCAGTCAATGTTTACAAGTCATTATTGACCCAAATAAAAAGAAAAAAAAAAGTCTAATTTTTCAGACAGTCTTTATTGACCGGTATATTTTTCAGTTGACCCACGAATATTACCGCCTGCAGTATTTTTCAAGTCTCGTTTACCGTTGAAAATAATTAGCACATAGAACTGAGTTTGTATTGATTTGAGTGTGTTTGGATTGGTTTTGAAATATTCGGATAGATTTGGGGAGTTTTAATTTGTTTCTCAAACTAAACCAAACGAAGTCAACTCAATAATTTGGTTCGAATTGGTTTCGGTTTGGATTGAGTTGGTTTCAGTTTAAAAAATCGAATATTAAAAATATTATGACAAAACCAAGATCATTTACATAAACTCTAAATAGCTACATCCAAATTAAAATAAATTACAAACCAAATGATAAAAAAAGCTTAAAACATCTAACAAATAACAACACATTACAATATAATTCAGCTACGATCAATTCGTCAAAGTTGCATACTTACATACATGCATTTACTAATTTACATATTTACATCAAAAGAGCAAAAGACTGAATTAAACTCTATTATTGGGCTAAGTGGGTCGAGAGTCTAAGATTGTTATAATAGGTTATATTGAAGAAAAAATTTGGGTTATATTGAGTCGGTTGGGTAATGGGTATAATATATATAATTAATGTATAAAAAAAATTGGTTTGGTTTGGATTGGATCGAGTATAATTAAAAATATCTGAAACCAACCCAATGCAATTTAGTTTGGCTCCAAACCAAACCAATTCATTTGGTTTGATATTGGTTTGGTTAATTCGGATTGGTTTGAATCGGTTTACGATTTGGATTGATTTACTAGTTATTTTGCTCAGCCCTACTGGCACCTTGGTTCCTATTTATACGAGGAATATTAAAATTAGTTAATTCCTTTGTTTCAAAATAACTTATACAATTGTCAAAAACACGTATCTTAAGGATGTGAGTTAATGTGTTAATTTGAATATCAAAATTACTAAAAAAACCCTTAGTCTATAATTAATGCAATGTTGTATTTATTCTTTCAATTCTTAATACATAAGGGGTATGTAGGAAAAACACTATAAATATTGTATTGAAAATGTAACTGACTCAATTACTTTAAAACAAATCTTTTTGACAATTGCCTCAGTTATTTCGAATCATGAAGAGTTTTTAATTTCATACACACGTACATTTTGTGTCTGCATCGAGACTCAAACATAAAACTTTTGGATTAAAAACACAATAATTATCATTGGTTTAATATCAAGTTGGCACATCTAATGCAAATAGTTTTTTTTTTTTTTTTTCCTTCTTTTTTTGATACAGCAATTAGTTATTTACATCTAATACAAGTTTTATTTTTGGTACAATGAGGGGCTAAAATAAGCATTTCTCAATATATATATTAGGCAGTATGGAAATATTTTATATTTTCTTATTCAGATAGCTGGATTTCATTAATGTGTATTATATTGAGTAAAAAAAAATGCTATGTATGTTTAAACACAAAATGGGGGGGAATTAAAAAAAGAATAGTATATTATTAATCAACTACTACTAGTACACAGAAGCATGCTAAATATCATTACTATTCACGTCAATCTCCATACACGGAAGAATATAGGTGTGTAATAATTAAATTGAATATTTAATGTATATATGTCACCTTCCTCTGAAGTCTCCCTCTCGAGACCTTATCTTGTAAGTTTGCTATCATTTTTATTGTCTAAAACAATTTTATATGTTATCGTTTGCATTATTTATCGGTTGAGTCCATATGACCAATTCAATTATTATTATTATATTTGGAATGTTAAAAAAATAAAATCAAACGCTCAAGATGAATAGATGATGTATATTTAAGAAAGAAGGAAGCTAACAATAGTTTTATTGTGATCCTGGATCACCATGTCATACTTGTTTCACCAATAAAAATTCTTTAGAAAAGGTAAAATTGTAAAAATATGACATTTATATTTTACACGGTAGAGTCTCGTATGTAGAAGACTATTATATTAATCATGAATCAGCAAGTCATACTTGGTAAAAAACCATAATAAAATTTGCGGAAAGCTAAAAAATGAAATAAACCCAAAAATGTATAAGAATGTTTTATATATGTATGTATATATGTTTAGTTATAAGCATCACTTTAAAATCCCACGTCGGTAAAATAAAGTTTTGCTAACTTCATATTAGTGTGAGACATAAATGTCTTCTCAACTCGGGTTAGCCCTTTTAGACCAAGCGATGACGGCGTTTTAAGCAGTTGACCGGACCATTATTACTCATTTACCGCTACCAGGCACGGGATCTGGAGGCGTTACAATTACTGTTATTTTTATTTTATTTTTTGAGAAAATTACCGCTAAAATTCAGTCATTTGATTATAATAATATGAGGGAAATCATATTATCAATTTCGTAACATATGTCATAACATTATTGACACAATACACTTTCGTATAATTACATATATAACACAACAAAATCAAATTTTTTTCCCTTCAAAAAAAAATAAAAATCATTATAGTCAAATATTTAAAATGTTGTGTCACTAATTGTTTACCACCCTTGTAATAATACGAGAAAATACATTTTCAGGTCGTTTTAACACCCATTATTTCATTTCAGATCGGGTCAGACCTGACATTTTTTTTAAGTTTTCCGTTGAAAAATTCAATTTCATCTCGTTCAATTTTCCTCCAACCCGTTGAATTTCACCCTCGCCATGTTGTATTTCCCCCCAGCCCGTTGAATTTTTCAACGCGGGACTTAAAAGAAAATGTCAGAATATCTGACTTGACTTGACATGAAATAAGAGGTGTTAAAACGACTTGAAAATGTATTTTCTCTAATAATATCATCACGTTTGATGTAATAATGTTTTATGTCACTGGACGTTTATCACCTAAAATTAATCAAATAAGATTTTTTATCATTAAATAGAATAATCATAGATTATTTATCATTAAAATAATATAATGAATTGTAACGATACTTGATCGCTGCCTATAAATAACGAGACCGTTACCACCTTACCTCACCAGATTAAACAGCAAGAGCATAATTCCACCATCAATTTACACAACACGATAACCTTCATTCCAGCGGCCGACGCATTTTTACGACCATACACACAAATAATGGATCCTCTTCTCTTAAAGAAAGCCCTTTTGGGCATCTTTTCAGCAATCGTCTTCGCAGTTCTGATCTCTAAGCTCCTCGGAAAACGCTTCAAGCTTCCACCAGGCCCTGTCCCGGTACCCATCTTCGGCAACTGGCTACAAGTCGGCGACGACGTTAACCACCGGAATCTCATCCATTACGCGAAGAAATTCGGCGATGTTCTGTTTCTGAAAATGGGTGTAAGGAATCTAGTGGTGGTGTCTTCCCCTGAACTTGCTAAAGAAGTGTTGCACACACAAGGTGTTGAGTTCGGTTCGAGACCCACAAACGTCGTTTTCGACATTTTTACGAATAAAGGACAAGACATGATTTTTACTAAGTACGGTGGACATTGGAGGAAGATGAGGAGGGTTATGACTGTTCCTTTCTTCACCAATAAGGTGGTGCAGCAATACAGGTATTATTTGATTTTACAGATGTCGAAGCTTTAATTTTAAACTCTATTAAATTGATTATCATCCGTTTTAAATCACTTTGTGATATATACGTGCAGGCAAGGTTGGGAGGACGAGATTGCAGAGGTGATTAAGGATGTAAAGAAAAATCCAGAATCGTCTACAAATGGGATTGTTGTTAGGACAAGATTGCAGTTGATGATGTATAATATAATGTATAGGATTATGTTTGACAGAAGGTTTGAGAGTGAAGAAGATCCTTTGTTTATTAAGCTTAGGGCATTGAATTTGGAGAGGGGAAGAATGGGACAGAGCCTTGAGTATAATTATGGTGATTTTATTCCGATTTTGAGGCCTTTTTTGAGAGGTTATTTGAAGATTTGCAAGGAGGTTAAGGAGACCAGACTGAATTTGTTGCAGAAACATTTCATCGATGAAAGAAGGTAAATTCAACTCAATTATTGCTTCATTTTGTACCTACTTTATGATTAACATCTTTGTAATTAATTATGTCAATTTGAGTCGAGTTACTAGTGACTTTTCTAGTTAATCTTGTTTCTCATGTTATGATGATTGATTATATTATCTTAAAACGAGAGGGTCAACATTTTTCCATGATTTTAATGTCTGACTTCTCCCACATAAATCCATCCAACAAACATTGAAAATACAGAAATTGAAGTAGTTACAATTAATATCGAGTCGTACAATCTATTACATTTTGCACATAATTTATTATTGATCAATAAAGATAAATTGATTAATAATCTATAAAGAGGAAAAATTTCCTGTACTGTGTATTGTCATTCTCAAATATAGTTGACTTTTAAATTATTAAGTCAAAGTTGAATAGATCCGGGTCGTGTATTGTGGGCTAAACACAACTAAATGATGGCGACTTTTCAAGCTTTTGGATAATATATTCTTTATGCTCTGATCATAGAAATTTCCATATTGTATAAATTTTTATTCTTATCAACGTTATATGTCCAAATATTGTAGTTAAATAATCACCGTTTTCATATAATTGAATCGGAAATCAATAATATTTTATTCTATTTAACCGAGGTAGTATATTTCAAGGGATTTATTAAAAAATTTCTACTTATCATCATTTATTACTAAGTGAAAAACTAAAATGAAATTGTATTGTGTGTTTATTAACATCTTTTACTTTTCATTTTTACATTATTCAAATCAAAGAATTTAAATTTTTTTTTTTTTTTGAATGAATTTAATTTTTTTTTATGAATATATATGTTTGGGATTTTACAGGAAGCTTGAAAGCACTAAAGGCGTAAGTAACAATGGGCTGAAATGTGCCATGGATCACATTTTTGAAGCCCAACAGAAGGGAGAGCTTACTGACGAAAATGCCCTTTACATCGTTGAGAACATCAACATTGCCGGTAATTATATTTTATTTACAGTTTATATTAAGTACTGTAATACAGATTGTAAGTAATCATAATTAATTTATAATTACCCATAGTTTGTATTGGTTAAATAAGTAATTTATTTGCCATGTGCAGCCATCGACACAACCTTATGGTCCATCGAATGGGGCATTGCCGAACTGGTAAACCATCCCGAAATCCAAAAGAAAGTCCGCGATGAGATCGATACTGCGCTCGGGCCCGATTCGCAAGTGACTGAACCCGACACCTACAGATTACCATATCTTCAAGCCGTAATCAAGGAGGTGTTACGTCTTCGAATGGCCACTCCTCTATTGGTTCCTCACATGAACGCCGCACAGGCTAAGCTTGCTGGCTACGACATTCCTGCAGAGAGCAAGATTACCATCAATGCTTGGTGGTTAGCTAACAATCCGGACCATTGGAAGAAACCCGAAGAGTTTAGACCTGAAAGGTTCTTGGAAGAGGAGTCGAAAGTCGAGCCTGCAGGAAATGATTTTCGGTATCTACCATTTGGTGCTGGAAGGAGGAGCTGCCCTGGAATCATACTTGCTTTGCCGATTTTGAGTATCGTGTTGGGAAATTTGGTGC
The DNA here is from genome assembly GCA_024500145.1 of Gentiana dahurica var. dahurica. Lineage (NCBI taxonomy): Eukaryota > Viridiplantae > Streptophyta > Magnoliopsida > Gentianales > Gentianaceae > Gentiana > Gentiana dahurica. Next base: position 120,322,806 of record CM044897.1, read on the forward strand.
GGAATTTTGAGTTGTTGCCTCCTCCTGGAGAATCTAAGATTGATACAACTGAAAAATGTGGACAGTTTAGTTTACAGATTTCTAAGCATTCCACTGTTGTCTTGAAGCCCAGATCATTCTAATTATGACTGAAAACATGGATTATGTGGACTTGGGGGCTTTTTGTTCTTTAATTTTTTCTTTTAAATTTTATTTTGGACAATGAATGAGACTATGATTGTAAAATAAATCCATCAACTTGGCTAATTGGTTGTTTGAATGGTTTAAGCTTGTTAATTGTATCATTTATCTCTGTAATTGTTAATAAAAATGAAGATTCAAAGTGCAATTTAGTCTGATTGGATGGATAACCTACTGTTTTATTTGCAGAATGTATAATTCCATTCTTTTCTTCTTTTTTCATGAAAGGAAATATTATAGAAAATTGTAACCAAATATTACAATTGATCAATTCTTAACATCAGGCAATTCAAAGACATGACTGAGCTCGACATTAATCGTTTGAACAAAATAGAACCGATCTCAGATCGAGGGGGGTTGAATCGAAGGTTAAGAGATGAACCCCCGCCTGGATTATACTGATATGATGGACAATGCATGGGATCCATCCTAACAAATCTTCCTAATCCTCCAATTAATGCGTATACTCACTTGGAATTGTCGAGGAGTTGGCTCCTCCGAGTTTTTTTCAAAAATTTATGGATATGTAAAAGATCAGCAAAAGCCGGACATATATGCTCTACGTATTAGAGACTCGTGCTAGCACTCAAAAGGAGTGGCGTATTATGAATAATATTTGGAATGTGCGCTTCAGAGATTGAATATTTTTTTTTTTTTTCCTTTCTTCTTCTTTCTCTTTGTTACTGTAAAATATACCTTCATATTTCAGAAAACCCAGCAGGCTCATAGGAGCATAACTCACTGGTAAAAAACACGGTGTTGGAGTAATAGTTTCACATTTTAGCTAGGGACCTAGGGGTGTGTGAGTTTGATACTCTATCTCGACTAGCTGCTCTCCGTAAAAACAAAGTGCTTAACTATATAACATTGGATCACCGAGACACATCTCTCAATATAAATCATCTCCGAAACTTTAAATGCGGGACAACCAGGGCCTTTGGGTCGGCTCAAGTGGACAAATGTGCCGAGTTTCTGGATCCAATCACTCAAGTGGCACATAGAAACGGAAATTGGCAAATCAGGCGTGTCCCCTCCCTCCACTTGTAAAAAAATTTACATTTTCCGAAACTCGTTTTTAGGTATTACTCTGATAATATCGTCGTAAGATGGATTTTTACGACAATAATATCAGAGTAATACCACCCCAAACGTCACATTGCAATATTGCATTAGTAGTCCTTATTGGCGAATATAACAATGTCTTTTTCTTGCTATAGATTTATCCCATCAAGAAGTTGGTTCATGTAAGGATTTGACGAAGAGAATACAAATAAAAATTCCTCTCCTTCCTCCCCGATAATCCAATTCACCTTGCAATAGTCCCTGTCATTGAATCTCTCAATTTACGTCAATATTTGAAAGAGAAATGATACAACCATGACGATGCCAAGAATTTGGCTTACCTACGTGGCACCTCTCCAACGACACAACCTTAAGTTTAGAGGAAAATTGGGCCGGATACCCCCGCGGCCGGACTAGGATAGCCCGGCTACTTGCCCACCTCTTTTCGGATCTAACATTGCTCAGGAACAGCTTCCAATTCTTGGATGTATCCGGCTCCGGTCCCGACCTCTGAAGGTCGGCCAACAGTTGAACTCTATTCTACCCATTACTGATCCTGTCGGTCTGGTTAGGTCCTCTCGGACCTACCATTCTACTTACGTCCGAGCTGATTCCAGCTCGGCTACTCTCCTCTTCAGGTCGACTCAGGTACAGAGGGCTTCAACCAGTCTAGCCCTGGTCGCCTAAGTCGGCTAGAGTCAATCCTTAATCATATTTCCCACGTGTTTTGTAAGTGGGTAACTATGGAAAGAATCCCGAGTCATAAAGGCTCCAATGTTTATCACTTAATATGTATGTTTGAATGACACAATTATCTCCTAAAATCGTGGAGATTAACTAATCATAATCCACTTCCTTAGGGAACACGCCAATCAATGTCCATCACAGACACGCCACATGTTAACTCTATGACATAAGCCTCTCTATATAAACCATCTTTAAGGAACTACGGAGACTTGATTCCAATCTCAATATTGGATATGTAGGCGGTTTGATAATCATCAAGTGCAGTCAAAATCATACCCAAAACACCCTCTCTCTTTTACCACTTTCTGTATATCCAATGAGCATCATTGGGTTATCATCAAGAGAAAGAACGCTAAGGTTTCCCCAGACGATTTTTAGATCGTCAAACCACAACCAAATTACACAACATTGATTTAAACCATTGATTATTATGGGACCTATCTTGATTGATCTAGATCCACAATAATCAATTGTGAGGATGAATGTTGTGTTAAACTGTTGAGTAATTTGGTTGTGCCTGCATAACTTCTCTATTTGAAAAGATTTGTTGTTAATGACGTTAAATAGTGTTTTTACTCCAACATTATTGGAGTAAAAAGTTGTTCGTTACGCCAATAAGGACTACTAATGCAATGTGACGTTGTGGTATTACTCTGATATTATTGTCGTAAAATTCCATCTTACGACGATATTATCAGAGTAATACCTAAAAACGAGTTTCTGAAAAAATAAACTTTTTTATACAAGTGGGGAGGGGGACACGCCTAATTTACCAATTTCCCAGAAAAAAACACCTTTATTGTAATATCTTAACATCCCTCCCCAAAAAATCGGGAAATGATACAGCCACAACAGATAGACACAACAATCAGGGACGACCCTCGTTTTTATTGGGCTTAAGACCAAGTCCCCGAATCGGGGCTTTTAGTTGAAATTGTTTTTATTTTATTTAATACATACTTATTGTAAGATATTTTTTCATAAATAAATATTTTGGTTATCGTTTGCATACAAGTTGCCGTACGAATTAATGTTATCGCAACTTAAAGGGGTTCGTCAGGTCGCGGTGGGTCGAGGGGGCAAGATCCTTTCGCAGGGGTCGAGGGGGCATCGCAAACTCGTGGGGGTTCGGGGGCAACGCCCCCTAAACCTAAACTAATGCATGCATCAGTTCATGAAGGGATATACATTTTCAGATACATGCATTTTCGAACTAATATGTACTTACCCTTTCGTGTGAAGGTTGCATGCTTTCATCCGGTGAACAGTGACAACCCTTACGTTTCGTGCAAGGAGTACCTCCATTCGTTTATGGGTACTTGCAACCTATAAAAGACAAAAGTATGCATACGAAAATTCATAAATTTGACAACATCGTCAGAAAAACTTTGAGTGTCCTCGGGTTTGATTCAAACAAGTCACCGTAGATGTATATAATAAGTTTGTTTTATTTATTTTGTGTGTTTCTTTTTTATATAATATAGATATATATAATAAATTAATAATATAGATAAAACAAAAAAAAAACTTGTTTGTATATCTATTTTTTGGGTCACGTAAATTTTTTTATCGGGACCTTTATCAATTGGAGTAAAAAAAAATTTGGGCCTTTAACGAAAAAAAATCACTACTACAAAATAGGATATAAGTCACACTTAAGATATGATAACAATCACAGTTCCAAAAAAACTGAGACAACGAAAAAATATATATCACACTTACAGGTTTCTATCACACTTAATGAAAAACTGAGATAAGTTATATTAATCAATCTCATTTTTAAAGTGTGACTTAATTGATATGATTTATATGTCACGGTTATTGGAAAACCAAGATAAATTATATCAATCAATCTCATTTTTAAACTGTGACTGAATCAATATAATATTTCCATCACAGCTTTTAAAAAAGCGAGATAAATTATACTAATCAATCTCACATCTAAAACAGTGACAGAATTGATATTATATTTTTGTCACGATTATTGAAAAAAACGAGATAAACTATACCAATCAATCACACTTTTAATCTGTGACTAAATTGATGTGATATTTTTGTCACGGTTATTGAAAAATCGAGATAAATTATATCAATTAATATTATTTTTAACTGTGACTGAATTCATGATATTTTTGTCACAGTTATAGAAAAAGTGAGACAAATTATATCCACTAATAAGAAAAGAGACATAGATCACACTTATCTAAAGATAAAGATCACACTTTTAAAAGAACCGAGACAAGTAAAATGTATATATATCACACTTAAATTTTTTATCACAGTTATTAGGTGTGATAAAAGAATGATCACACTTTTTTAGGTGTGATTGAAATAATAATAGATCTCGGCTTTTAAGTATGATAACAACTATTAAAATAGATCACTGTTTTTAAATGTGTTGAAACTATAATCGATCTCGGTTTTTAGTGTGATAACAACTATAATAGATCACGATTTTTAAGTGTGATAACAACTAAAATAAATCACAGTTTTAAAATGTGTTGAATGATAATAGATCTCGGGTTTTAAGTGTGATAACAACTAAAATAAATCACATTTTTTATTATCACGGTTTTTAAGAAAACCAAGACAAGAACATCAATCAATCACTGTTTTTAACCGTGAATAAAATAATAAGATATTTTATAATGATATTTTAGATTACTGTGGTCGAAAATGATAATAAAGTGGGTATCGGCCCAGTGGTAATTAGTGTGGTTCCTTAATCCAGAGTATCCGGGTTCGAGTCCCAGTGTCAACAAAAAATATGTGTGTGTTTATTTTGTTTTCGAAAAAAGACCCTTTTTAATTTGATTGAAATTATAATATATCTCGGTTTTTAAGTGTGATAACAACTATTAAAATAGATCACAATTTTTAAATGTGTTGAAATTATAATAGATCTTGGTTTTTAATTGTGATAACAATTATAATAGATCACGGTTTTTAAGTGTGATAACAATTAAAATAGATCACAGCTTTTAAATGTGTTGAAATTATAGTAGATCTCGGTTTTTAAGTGTGATAACAACAAAAATATATCACAATTTTTATTATCACGGTTTCTAAGAAAAATGAGACAAAAAATCAATCAATCACAGTTTTTGACTGTGATTAAAATAATATGGTATTTTATAATGAGATCTAAGTTTAGTGTGTTCAAAAATGAGAAGAAAGAAAGCATCGTCCTAGTGGTAATTAGTGTGACTCGTTAATCCGAAGTATCCGGGTTCGAGTCCCAACAAAGACAAAAAAATATGTGTGCTTATATATTGTTTTTGAAAAAAAAAACACTTTTATTGGTGTGATTTAAATTATAATAGATCACGGTTTTTAAGTGTGCTAACAACTAAAATATATCACAGTTTTTAAATGTGTTTTAATTGTAATAGATCTCGGTTTTTACGTGTGATAACAACTATAATAGATCACGGTTTTTAAGTATGATAACAACTATAATAGATCACAGTTTTTAAATGTGATGAAATTATAATAGATTACGCTTTCTAAGTGTGATACCAACTATAATAGATCACGGTGTTTTAGTGTGATAACTATTATAATAGATCACAGTTTGTAACTGTGACTGGATTAAAAAACTTTATGTCGCACCTCAATATGCCACACTTTAGAAGCCGTGATTAATGTGAATATATCACACTTAAAAACCGTGATCTTTATGTTTTTTTGTAGTAGTGAATTAACATATTATATTAGGTTGGATCGTATTGAATTTACACGATTTTTTTTTTCTTTTAGCGAAACATGTACCGTTGGGCCTCCCGGCACCGTTGGGCTTAAGACCCGGGACTCACAGGCCTCACTGATGGGCCGGCCCTGACAACAATCATCTACACCGTTAATCACTTAATTGTCTTGGGACCTTTATTCATTGATCTAGGTCCCTTAATAATCAATGATATAGATGATCGTTGTGTAAATTGGTTGTGTCAATCCGTTGTGGTTGTATCATTGCTCAAAAAAACCGTTTATGATTGTCAAAGAGTAATGGTACAGACACAACGGTTGTACCACAACAAATAACACAACGATTATCCGCAACATTGATCATGTTAGATTTACATCATCATGAATTTGGACTCATTATGATCAACGGTGCAGATGATCGTTATGTCATTCGTTGTGGCACAACCATTGTGTCCGTATAATAACTCATTGTCAAACAAGTTATGCCAGACAACCAAATGATCTCATAATTATTTTGCCTTGGCTAAGAAGAAAAAGTCGAGCTGTATAACTATATGTATTATTATTTCTTCATTTACACGGAAATTCGTCCTGTCAATAAAGTATATTATCCCCGTGGCTAAAAAAACTACTACATCCGTCTCAAAATGTAAATGCATTTGAAGTTTTTTTACATAAATTAAGAAAGTTGGTTAAAGTGGTTATGTGTATTAATTTTGATGAAAAAGTCTAAAACGACCTTTGACCGTTATTAATTCAAAGTAGTGAATAGTGGGTGGATAATAATAAAAAATGAGGGGTAAAATGAAAAAATATAATAAATGTTTCATTGGTTATCTAAACAGACTTATATTATCGGACAAAACATAAAAGTTAAATGGCATGGATTTACATTTTGGGACGAAGGTAGTATTTGACATAACTATTGTACAAATATTGTATCAATAATTGAGTCATATAAATTTGTTTCTATTCTCTTGAATTAAGATAATAAAAGTTTTAGGAAAATGATGCATTTGCTTTATAAAGCATCCCAACACTTGCCCCATATATATATAATGTATAAAACATCTTGGAGGTATTGCAAAGCATCACAATACATCGCAAAGTATCGTGAAATATCACAAACATCGATTGTAGGAGCATTGCAAGGTTGTATACGATGCTTTGTTAAAACGTTTTACAATGCAAATTTAATGTATCATTAGCATTGCAGTGTGTCAAATGCTCTAGAAATACTATTTTTTTCACGTATGTGGAAGATTAAAGATACTTGGTCAATGTTTGGTATAAAGGAAATTATCAAAATAAGATAATAGGACACCTTAAAAAAATTGAGGATTGTGATATTCAATCTTTTGATACATTCATCCTATTATTTTTCTAATTATTCATTTAGGATTAATTAGATTTTTTGGGGATTGATGGAGAATAACAGAAATATTTCATCAATTGAGTAGAAAAACAGTCTTTTGAAATTTTTGCATAAAAGGACAAAACTATTTATCCACTGTCGAAATTCACTGTTTAAATTCACTGCCGAAATTCACTATCGAAATTCACTAATTTTCAAAATTTATTGTCAAAAGTCACTGATTTTCGGGATTCACTGTCAAAATTCACCGATTTTGGGATTAACTGATTTTCGGGATTCACTGTTTGTCCTTCTCGCTATAAAAGTTATGCAGTTGTCCTTCTCCCTATAAAAAATATGTAACTGTCCTGTTACTTAAAAATATTCCAGATTGTGTCCTTATCTCTAATTTTCCATAGATTTTTTTACCAGATTTAGGAGAATTGAGATATATTTAACTCCACAAAAGATAAAATGTAAGCCAAAGAAGTACCGTCTCTTCACTTGTCACTTGCGACCGGCCGGCCTTCTTTCATTTGCACTTTCGACACCATATTCCAATTTTTTCAAATTTTAAAATCATTATTGATCACCATATATAATCAATTTTTTTGATAAATTATCACAAGATCCTAATTTTATATGTACAGATTCATGTATTGACAAGGGTTCTTGATCATGATATATATTCATTGATCATTCTCTAAAGAAACACGTATATGCTTTTGTGTGAAATTACTATACACCATACACACTTGACTTAATTTTTTAAAATCAATTCTAGAATTAAAAAATTGACTTTCTGAGAGTAGGTTAAGATTCAGAATGAGAATATTTATTCTGCATTCAAAATCAAGTTTTGAAGATCAATTCAGTATATAGTGCATTGTTAATATGATGCAAATCGTTGAGGTCAGTGACGGATATACATATAACTAAGAGGTCAACTGTCCCTCTTAATTCGAAAAAAAAACAATATATTTAGTATATATACATGTTGTTTGGCTCCCTAATTTTTGTATTTGTCTCTTTAAATTTTTTATTGTCCTTTACTTGAGATTATGCGCCCGTCAGTGTCTGGGTGGGCTCCTCCTAAATTTCTCTTCCTTTTGAACGAGAGTAATAATACGGAAAATTGTTGATCGTTATAAGTTTAAATTAATCATGATGTAAACTCATCATGATTAATGGTATATATAATTGTTGTCACTCGTCGTTATAAAGAGGGTGTGCCCGCATAAGTACTCTTTAAACTATCGGTATATATGTTTGAGTAGTGATAGTGTTACAACGACTGTGCAAAATAAAATTCACAACATGCTTTTTGAACATTAATAATGATTACTTCCCTAACAAATAATTAATGTAAAAATGTGTTGTGACATTTTGTAGTTATATTTTGTTGGTATAAACATTTCTCTAACATTTCTCTATCTCTATATGTATATGCAAACCAAGCCATAGAATTCTACACCCCCACCCCACTCCACTCCATGCACCACCTTCACCAATTCACAAACTTCTTGATCATCTGGCCATCACCATCTTCTTCACCATAATCATCTGAATCATGGCACCTGATAAATCCAAGCTAACAAAGGCAAGAAATGAACTCGAAGAATTGTATTCCGGTGTACCCGATGAATCCGTTAATCTCACTTTCCAAGACTTCGTCGAAGTAAGACCCCAAAATCCACCTACTCGCCCGCCGGAGAAGAAGAATCCCCCAAAATCGAATTCTTCATCCGCCGGAGAAGAAGAATTCCCACTTGATTTCAGCCTCGGTTACGACGTATCTGCTCAAAGTGATCATCCAATCCATCACAAAAACCATCCTCCTCTTCAGAACGCGTTTATGGTGGATGATTCCTCCTACGCTAACTCGCCGGCGATCAATCAATTCAATCATCATCACGGAGGTGGTAGACAGTTTGGTAATAATCGGTATATCATCGGAGGGCAAACTCCGACGGATATTCAGCATCATCATCATCCTCATATGGCAAGTCCGTATAGTAATGCAGGGTTTAGTCCGGTGGTGGTCGGAGGTGGGATGTATGATGATCTGAGCCGGATGAGTGGTGCTGGAGGTGGGAAGCGCCGTCCTGGGATTCCTTATTCAAATATATGTGCTGTGTGTAGTACCTATATCTATTTCTTCCGCCATCGCTGCCTAGTAAGTACATTGTTCCACGGAATAACGTAGTATTAAGTCCATTTAGCTTTTTAAATTTGTTCTATAATATAAATCCATTTAAAATATCAATAGAATATTTATTGTATTTTTCTCGTTTTACTCCTTAAGAAAACATAATCAATTTAACCAAATTTCTTAATCTGTATGAAAAAATTCAAACGTATTTATATTTTGAGACATAGCTAGCAACTTGGTATGGAAAATAAATGTGGATTTATTTGTTATCTGCTTGCAGCACAGTAGAATCGACCTTGTAAAATTTGAATGTATAATCGATCTTGTGGAATTCGAATGTACAATTCGATGTCGATTCCTTGTCTAAAAATTGTGAAACGCACCGATAGGTATGAGACAGCTCATAGATCAATTATAGTGCACCCCAAATAAAATTAAAAATGTGTCATAATAATAATAATCGACACAATATGATTTTACGTTACTATTGTAAGTTTAATTTTTACGGATTATGTGAACATTATTAAAATTATCATACACAAGATACAAACAAAGTTAAATTTATTGTATATAAATTAAATTTATTTAGAATATTCCAAGTGAATCACAATCATCCCCTCTATGCAGCAGCGGAGTCAGATATTGAAACTTAGAGACAGAACTTAAAACTCAGGTGAATTAATAGATTATATTCGGACAATCGATTAATTAGGATTTAAGAAAGATGTTTTAAGTTGAATTGTAAGTTTTTTAGTTAAGAATATTTTCCGCCAAGTGGGGTTAGCTTTGAATTCGGCTCCGTCTCTACCTCTATTATCGATGTGTGTATTCATCTTCTTAAAAAAGAATTTTTATCTTTTCATTGTTTCCACCAATTAAAAAAAGTTGATTTATATTTTGTGATTGTTATTCTTTAAAAAAAATGATATATTGAGAAAAAATAGTGTATAAATGGTGCAGGTGTGTGGAAGAGTATATTGTAGACAATGTGTGAGCATTGGCATGGGAGAAATGACTGAAGGTAGAAAATGCATCGAATGCTTGGGAAGAAGATTCAGCCACAGGTTTTTTTTTTCCTTTTCTTAAACACCTAATCCGAAATCAGCCGGTACGACTAATCCGAAATTTGACGTGATCGTACTTGCAGAGAATGACTCTTACAATATGTTATTCAGAGTCTAACACATTGTATTTTGATTAGGTGTAAGTTGATTTATTTATGAAAAAACTCCCCTGCAACATAATTTGTCAAAACATTACTATATATATAATATTTAGAAAAAAGAATAGATTAGAATCAAAATGATGTCATTAAAATTGGCTGTCAAGAGGGAATATGGATCCAAGTGGAAGAGACCAAAGTAGTAATTAATAATTTACATTAAGTTAAATTGTTGTCAATCACTAGGAGCAAATTAACATCACTACCAATGAGCCGGCCAACTACATGACCCACATTCACTTTTAAATTTAGGCCTTATCTCTCTTTTCACATTTTATTTTTTCAACGATAAAGATGGTTACATCATGTCTTTCTTATAAGGGATTTTATTTATGTACTACTCATTCCGTCATATTTTAATAGTCATGTTTGAATTTTTACACGCTTAAAAAAACATGTAATCAATACTTTTTTTTATTTAGAAATCAACGAATTTTATTAATCAACCAAATCCGCTAAAGCAGCGGTAATTACATTATTCGGGGGTTGTGCTCCCCATTCAATGACACCCATCGATTCAACTCCTAGTCGAACCAACAAATGAGCCGGTATATTAAATGATCAAATATGTTTACATTTATGACAGAGTATCACTTAAAAGACATAAATGTAAAAAATATTGATCATTTAATGAGATTCAAAGTATTAATTACGCATTTCTTAATCATGTGAAAAGACAAACAAGACTATTAAAATGGGACAAAGGGAGTACATTTTTCACTATTAATTGAAATGTAGGCTATCAACTGATTGATATAAGGAACATAATGATCAGCGTTGATAAAACTGTGTTGTATAAGATGTATTGAACATCTGTAATCAGTATATCACCTTCTTATTAAAGAGGGCGGGGAGGAGAGGGGGGGGGGTTTCAATATTGGTAGCTTCTTACCTGTTTGAACACTTGTATTAGTTATAAACAAGTCTGTTAGTGATCACGGTCAATTTGCACAATAAAATACCGTAACAAGCATTGCAAAACCTCGAGAGGTCATCGCAAAGGCCACTAGAATGCTTTGTGATGCCCCGTGTTGCTTGCTACGTCCCATGTGTTTTATGAAACCTTTGCAGTACAGCATGATCTTTGTAATGCTTATAATGACATTTATTGTGTGATTTGATCATGGAAGTAATAGACGAGGACTATGATAAATCACGTTACAAGGTTATAGTACTACACACATGAGTAATTCATGCCTAGTTATCAAATATAACAAATCGCATAAATTGTAGTCATTGTCAATGATAACATCTTCGTTGCATTACATTTTGCCCCTCGTCATCCTTTGTAGCCGATTGAAATTAAGGGAAAAAATCACTCAAGACGAGCTTAATACCCGATATATCTAACAAAAAAAAAAAAAAAATCACTTATTGCATATTTGTATAAATAAATAAATAGCAAGGGATGACCGCCCCCGGTCTACTAAGTGTGGCTCTGCCACTGTCATCCCCAAAACCATCTCTTTCAACTATATATGTATGCATCCAGGGCAGTGTCGTTAACAATGCCGATATGTGTTTGAACCAGTTATGATATGTAACACATGGGGTTGATTGATGAACACATATAGGTACATTCAGCAAGCAGGACAAATAGGATGTTGTGCTGGATATTCTCGCACGGTAAAACTACAAGAACTCAAATGGGCTGAGAAAGGCCCAAGAAAAAGTGGTGAAAATCGGTATGATGGTGGAACGGTGTCAAGAGCTTCAAGAAGTCCTCATGTTCCTTCAACTCCAGGTCAAACTCCTGGTCGAACTCTGAACACTGCTCCCTCCTCGCCTTCGCCTTATTCACCTTATCATACCTCCACTCACCAACACTTGCCTTTCTAGCATATACAGTCATTAATTTAAGATTATTGTCTTTGTCAACTTACTTATTTAGTGCTGCTGAACCATATGTATCAATAAATAGTACCCGCTACTTCATTGATTTGTTAAACTCTTGAGCTGGATTATTGCTAGTGCTATTTTGTTCGATTTTCAAAAACATTTTAGAAGAAATATTATTTTGTTCTTTAATACTAACTCTATATGTGATCAAAAGTGTTGCAGTTTTTACTCTTTATTTTTCTAAGGATGTAAACTCCTTAACACCGATAAGAAGCAGTATACAAATTCTGTTACCACTAAAAAAAAACAACTAGGAAACAAGATGTAGCAACAAGACTAATATTTATAATCACAGAGAATCAATAAACGGCTGTTAGTTTGCACATCTTCGCTTGGTAAGCCAAATCTTGGCCTCCAATATTATCCCACATTGTAAGATGGAAAAAAGGAAAATAGAATAGATGTGGTATAAAAACAAGTGTAGGGTTTTAGCATGAGGTATCTTTGCGCTTGGGGCAATGACGTAGCTAGTGAGGTATTAACCGAGGCGCGTCTATTGCTGGTTGAAAACTATTTCCAAACCCCCTCTTCGGTTTGCTTTTTGTAGGCCGTCGAGAATTTTTGAAAGGGCTCCCTTTTATGGTAAAGCCCTACAATTTTAGTTCAAGTCTTTGATAAGAGTTCTAAATGGTTTTTGGAAGGAAAAAAAAAAAATCTATCCTCCCCAAGTTGGAAATTGGTGTTTTAAGATTTAGTGTGTGTTGAGTCTTTGGCACTGAAGATATGTTTTCACCGGGACCGGAAATATTTCCCAGCATAGTAATGTTCTTCGAATCTAACAATAAAAGATATAATTTCACCCGGGATTGGAAACATTTTACGACACCATAGAAATGTTCTTCGTATCTAACGATAAAAACATATCACACATACTAGAGGGCATCAATGCACAATATCTTTCCGGCCCATATTTCATAGGGCCGACCTTGATAATGTCCACAATATGTAAAACTTCACTATGTAATAAAAACTCCCAAAACCGTAACCGCTGCAACATGTGAAACCATAAAATTATGCACAACATGATAGATAAACAATATATTTAGAGTATCTGAAAAAAATATAACCGGAGTACCTAAAAAAAATTAGAAGAAATCACTATGAATATTTACTACATTTATTATTATTCGATTTCGTTGTATTAGTTTGTCATCACGTCATCACGATCTAATCCCTGAATAGACAGAAGAAGGATTTCCATATGCGTAAACTGAACGACATATGGTGCTATTAGACCATACACTCTATGCCTATTTTTCTGAATGGTCATAATTCTATGGTACATAGAAAGTTATAGGCAAAGATCACAGAACTCGTGCTTTATTTGATAATGATATCAAAGAGTTTTAATCATCATTAGACACATAATATTATCTATATTTAACATATAAATAAGAGACGATTCAAACACAACAAAGCTCCAAAGTGAAAATTCTCCACACAAAAAAATAAAAATAAAAATAAAAATTTAAAACAAACATGGAAAGCCAGGCTATACGACGAGGATATTCATATCAATTCATGTAAGAAGCAAAGAACAAGCACTAATGTCCGGTCAAACTCTCCTACCGGTAACACTTTATAGCTCAAAGGTTTTTTTTTTTTTTTTTTTTTTGAAGGAAACAAAGTTCCAAAGCTAACAACAATATTCCGTGACTAGAATTACTTGCCAAGTTAAATAGCAAGTTAAAGATGATACTCATTTCATAATAAAATATGTTTGAAGTTATTAATCAATTAATGAATCTTATATCAATAAATTTAAACAAACAAAAAAAAAAAAAAAACAACTATAATCATTTGATTCGGACAAGTAGAATGCACTGGCGGATCCAGAAATTTTTTGAATGGGTCACCGAACCGTAAAACTACGGTTTTATCCAAAAAATTGTTTCAGTTGCCGGGGTTACCGAAGCCTCAAACTACATTTTTAAGAACAAAACGATATTTTTTAACAACAAAACTATATCGTTTTAATACTAAGAAAAATCCAAATCTCAGTGGGGTCACGAACCCCCATAACTCTACATACATCCGCCCCTGGTAGAATGTGTCTATGATTATCATGTTTGTACCATTGTTGAATTAAGATGCTCTGGAAATGCAGAGGTGGGTGGATAGAGTATGATGTGGTCGTAGGAGAGACACGTACAATATATCATGATATTGTTTATTCTATAACTTGGGGCATTTTAATGAGACCTTTTGCCTTTGGGGTCATTTATGATTGTATTAGTATGTTGCATGTTTTTCTAGTTATTGTTACTTCTTTGTCAGTATGTTGACATGTTTCTCGAGCTTTGTCAGGAGAGAAAATAACATACCGGCTCACTTTTGATTTAGAAATACTTAGCTTTAGTACAACTTTAACATCAAAACATTATATAGGCCGTCTTTCCGTATAATCATAGCTACTTCACTTAATATTATACAATAATCCCTCTTAAAAAAATGAAGATGCTCCAAAATGCAGGCCAGGGAAGTTGGAGGTCAGGTAGTCTTGACGTGGGTTCCTATATAAAATCAATTAACCTAAAACCGTGCGCTTGATTTTAGTGAATTCGACAATAAAACAGACACTTTATATATTTGTTCAGTCAAAGAAATTTTCATTACCAATCATGCCCTATTTGATACTACTACTTTACTCCTTGAACATTTGTCTCCATACTTACTACGGCAAAAGAAGGAAAAAAAAAACACGATTAATTAACTTAATTACAAAATATATCTACTATATAAAGCATCGTAATGAATGCAAACACAAATTAGGATTTGGACCAAGACCATTGTAAAATTTATGTTGAGATAGCTTTACGATGTCACAATAGATGTTATGTAGACCAATAAAAAAAAGAGCATTTAACTTTCTTACTTTAGGTGGAATGGACGGAGGAATGGGAAAGTCTATCCTAAGGACTCCAACATGGAGAGTCACCATGGTAGAACCTCCCCGGAGGAATGCCAAACTTACTGACAAGTGATCGATATTCAAAACTGGGGTTGATGTGATAATAAATAATGATGTAAATATATTTGGCCAAATATTAATTTTTATTCACATACATACTTTTGACCAATAATAAATACAGAAAGAAAAGTAGAATTTCCTGATATTAATGAGTCATCTCTTTTGTCATCTTACAGTATTATACTTGTCTCAGACTGCAGACAAATATTTTTATTTATTTTAGAAAACAATTAATAGTTTTATGGATGCACATAAAAACAACAAGTATATTCAGACACACCTCTTTTGTCATCTTACAATATTATACTGGTCTCAGACTGCAGATAAATATTCTTATTTATTTTAGAAAACAATTCATAGTTTTAAACAGAACAAGTATATTCAGACGCACCTTTGTCTTCTCTCGATCATTAAAAGAACATAATTTCTAGGATCTGTATCACATCGAGCATGTTGGGAAAGATTGCCACACTTTGAATGTTTAAAGAAATATAGTAACTCCTTTATTAATACCAATTGATTTTAGTAGAACGATAAGCTCTTGATCCTAACATGGTATCAGAGACAGAGGCTATGAGATCGAATCCTGATGTGAACATTATTTTCACAACTTATATTGTACAAGTGTTTAGAGAGATTGTCCACATTTGAAGGGGCATGTTCAACCCCAATTATATTGTGAAAGTGGTGGGAGAGATTGTCCACACACGAAGTAGAATAGTATACATATACATGACTTTACTGATGAATGAAGGATATGACATTTAACTGAATTTGACATGGTATCGGAGCCCTAGCCAAATACAAAGTTCTCAATCTTTCCTTACGTTAAGTATATCCCTATTTTACAATAGTGATTACAATATATCCCGTAATTTAATTCCAATTCCGTAATAGAGGATTAGTAAAAAGCCTATTCCAAATAAAAATACATTTTATACTCCGTATGTCCTATGGTTTAAGTCATTTTAAAAGTTTCCAGGCATATTAATAAATAATTATGAATGCATAAATTAAAGAAAAATGACTAAAATATCTTTAGATTATCTTTAGTTAATGAAATAGTTATAAAATAATAATAAATGATTATCTTTTGGTTATTTTTGTTCAGCACTCTGTGTGTGGCCTCCGAGTCTGACTAAGAACATCTTCCCATGGGCGGCTTTACACATGTAATATGGGGTGCACTTGACCTCCTTAATAAAAAAAATAGTCATGTATATTTATATAGATAAATATGATGACATAGCCAATTGACCTCCTAATTTTTAACGGCCGACCCACTGTTTTGTTTATTCAATACTATTGACCTTACAATATTTCTAAAAAAGGATAAAACTATCGTCTTATGACGGTACTGCTCTCGATCCCCGACATTCATCCCGAAATTCCTGCAGCCCCTTACATCTTTCTCTACTTTTCTTAGACCAGACATATACAACTTCTCCCATGTCACTCCTAGACGGGAAAGAATCCCATTTTCACTACTTTAATTGTTGAATTTATATACTCCCTCCGTTCTTTTTTATATGTAATTATTTGACTAAAACACACAGATTAAGAAAATGAGTAACTATTTGACTTTCATTATAAAGTATTAAAAAAATCGTGAAAAATGTAGTGGTGTATTGAATATGAAAGATTGATTAGTCGAATAAGCCTAAAAAGTTGAAAAGTAATATTGAAAAACGGAAGAGTATTGAAATATGTATTGGAAATGTAATTACGACATATAAAAAGAAAGAAAATTTTAATTTTGACAACTGCAGCAGTTAAATAGAAACGGAGGGAGGAAGTGTATCAAAGGCTATTCTAGAAATTTTCATATAAACCTAATTGTAATTATCTATTTTTTTTCCTCAATCCGCCTAAAAACTTTTAAGGGAAAAAAACTTATATTACAAGACGACAGATAAAACATATATGTAGAGATTTTTTTGGACTTATATTTTCTTAAGTCTATTTATACACTTGTGGATTGTTGGCCGGCTAAAAAAAAAGGTTTATTGTCAAAAATGATAATTTGAATAAAGAAATATGCAAAGAGGACAGTGAAATATTTTTGTGGGTAAAAATGACATCTTTATTCCACCGCGATAGTTAAACATTATATTTGTGGTCGGTTCCACTACAGCAAACAATGAATTTGGGGTTATGAACATTGGATTTGTCTTTATCACCCAATTTATATTTTCACTGTCATGATCTTCATTTCCCCCCTCTTTTTTGTCCTTTTAAACCACCCCTAAAATAAAAAATAGAAAAAAAAAAAAAAAAGAAAATCCCTTATTGTTTGTGTCCCTAGTGCCAATGAAAAAAGTTCCTTTGAAAACCGTCTGTTTTTTTTAATTATAAATAGATTTCATTCCACACTTTACTCTTTCAAACCTGTAGCCACTACTTGCTAATTGAAACATCAAGTTACTTGCTAATTGAAACATCAAGTTAAGTGCATAAAAATCAACTTTACTTTCCTCTTATAAAATAGTTACTAAAAATAGTAGCTCATACATACACCTCAAAATGCAGGCTAGAACAATAATATTCTCTCTTGCAAGATTAGTTCCATGTTGCATTATCATCTGTATGCTACAATTTTACACCATTAGTGCAGATTATGGTGGTTGGCAGAGTGCTCATGCAACCTTCTATGGCGGCGGTGATGCTTCCGGCACAATGGGTATGTCTATTAATTACTTGCTATTTACTTATCATAATTTATTGTAACATTTTATTATATAAATGATTAATGCTATAACATTTATATATGAATCAATGGCTTCGACGTTGTAACCGATTATATAAAATTTATATAATACAGGGGGTGCATGTGGCTATGGAAACTTATATAGTCAAGGCTATGGAACAGCTACAGCAGCTTTAAGCACAGCATTGTTCAACAATGGGCTGAGTTGCGGTTCGTGTTATCAAATGCGTTGTGAGGGTGATCCGAGATGGTGTATCCGTGGCGGCATCATCACCGTGACCGCCACCAACTTCTGCCCCCCAAACTACGCCTTGCCTAGTGACAACGGCGGTTGGTGCAACCCGCCCCGCCAGCATTTTGATCTGGCTGAGCCGGCTTTCCTTCAAATCGGTCAATATCGAGCCGGAATTGTCCCTGTTGCTTTCAGGAGGTAGATTTTTCTCCACTGCTCGTATAGATGATTTGTTACGTTCGGTGTGGGGATCAGTTATAACTTTTGTTTTGATTATTGCAGGGTACCCTGTTTCAAGAGAGGAGGGATAAGGTTTACCATTAATGGCCACTCATATTTCAACTTGGTTCTGATAACTAATGTAGGAGGGGCAGGAGATGTCCATGCAGTTGCAATCAAAGGGAGTAGAAGTGGGTGGCAAACAATGTCAAGAAATTGGGGTCAAAATTGGCAAAGCAATTCTTACCTCAATGGTCAAACCCTATCTTTTATGGTCACTACTAGTGATGGTAGAATTGTTACAAGTTATAATGTAGCATCTAGTAGTTGGCAATTTGGACAAACATTTGAAGGTGGCCAATTTTAGATTACTTTTTCAATTGACAGTAACATTAGCCCACAACATGTTCTATAACGGTTGATTGATGTGGCGAATGACACTTTCGTATTTTTTTTTAATATCAGTCTAGCTAGTTTAAGAAAAATATATATGAGGTTCAACAAACGTCACGTCAACAGTTATGAAACATGTTGTGAATCTATGTTGTGAAACATTGATAATACAATCATATGTTGGACGTGTAGCGGATAGGGATAGAGGGATGGATCGAACCCTTGTATGAGCCCAACAAAGGGAAAAAGGGCCGACCATTTTTCTTGCCGGTCTTTATTCGATACCATGAGAGAGTCACAGCTCATACATGTTGTAAGATGTAATGAGAATTTTAAGCCCACTTTTGCATTGGGGTTTCGTTAAAAAAGACGCGGTTTATCTTTTGAGAAGATTATTATTTACTTAGATTAGTAAAACAAATGATTATCTTCATAATCCTTTGCTTATTGTAACAAATCGAACACGTATGTAACTCATGATTAGTAATACAAGTTAGTCTTATGTAACAATGATATCATAGCAAAAGAAGATGTAAAAGCAATAAAGACTGAAATAAAAGTAAAGCTCAGACCTAGTCTAATCAGAAAAACCATACTCAAGTGTGCACAGTCACCACAGTAACGACGGTGCCAAGCAGCAATGCATCATGTGCAATTATTAACAAGTTCTACTGCTACGTACCGAACAATATTAAGGCTCTGTATGGAAATAACCACCAAAAAATGAATTACATCAACTGAATCAGCAATACAATCATAGTTGCAACTGACTAATATATCTTAGTAACATACTGGGATGCAACCCCGAAAATTAAAGGAAGGTGTAGTAGGAAAACCGGAAACTTTAATTTGTAGGCATGGAATAACAATGAACTCTTGCTAGCGTAAACATCGATCCTCCATTGGCTCATATATATTGCTTCAACTAAGTATCATTTGATTTGAAAATGGAAAATGATATAAGGGTGATCACGGCGGCAATTGGTAAGAAAAAAAGATATCATTAAAACAGACTTCACAAAACATATGGGAATGTGGTCGAAGTTCATTTTTTATGCAAGTATTGTACTTAATAGCATGACTGAAGTACTATAAAGCTCATGAAACAACAATGTATGATATGCTGGCAGCCTGGCATTGAAAGAGAAAACTGCTAGTTCCTCAAATCTCAACTGGACTTATCAACCGGGTTAAAATACTAATTAAGGGCCCTTAAACCTTACTTTGCTTATATATGATGATTCAACTTCAAGGGTATTGTGTTTCCACATCTTCCTACGTGAAAGCAGGGAGCGTGATTGTGACTAAAAGGCTGACCGAATGCCAAGTATTTTTAACCCATAGATGGGGCACTCTTTCAACTGCTTGCTATACATGGGGTAATTTTACCATAAGATGAAGTATTTAATATTTAATGTAAAAGCTCAATGTTCTTTTCTTTTCTTTTTTTTTTTTTTTTTTTTTTTTTTTTTTTTTTTTTTTTTTTTTTTTTTTTTTTTCTCACTTGACGAAAGCTGGCCTAATGGCCTTAATTAACTTTAATGTAAAAGCTCAATGTTCACATTTACGCACATTAACTTTTTTTTTTTTTTTTGAAGGATATGCACATTAACTTAAGAATTTGTAAAAAGACCACGAAAACTTCTCAATGATGTGAAATGCACTAACAAAACATTTTGCTATTCCAGTGTCTTAATTATAGAAATTTACACTAGTTTGTATTTCATTGTTGAATTATCATCTCTCTCAGAAGCTTTAAACTGATGAGGATGAAAGAATTAACATGTTAAACATTTCAACACGCTTTCTCAAGTGTTGGTCTATAACAAAACTGGACCAACATGATATCAGAGCGGGAGGTCATGAGATCAATCCTTGCGTCATCAGCGTCTTCTCAATATATTGTGCAAGTGTTGGGTCTCTTTGTTGGCATTGTGTGTCCTTTACATAGAACATAAGCCCAAAGTCCATATAATAGGAGGGTCTTATCCTAAAAACTAGAATATTTGTCTCTTAATATAGTGGGTGAAACAATTGAAAGTGACTAATGTGTGACAACTTTAACATATATCTTCAAGTGTGGACTTATAAAAGGTTACAAGGCCAACAAAGAGATCCACATTTACACCGGTTTGCTCTGAAACAATGTTGAATTATCGTCTCTCCCAAAAGCTTAAATTGATGGAAAACTAGATAATTAACATCTTAAACACTTCACCATTCACATCACCAAGAGATTCTTTGGATTTTTTTAGTAAATTTGTTAGTTAAAGAGCAATTAATTATCACTTTGAGCATAAATAAACTTATTTGTATATGTTTGGACATCATTTGACATCAATTACACATTAATATTTTATATGCAACTAAAAGAATACACAAATTATATAATATGTTTTTATTTACGTAGACATATAAGCTAATAGTATTGTCAAACCCAAAATTGCTAATGTCAGGACAAGTAGAATATACCACATCCGTCCCAAAATATAAATCCGTTTAAGATTTTCATACAAATTAAGAAAGTTGGTTAAATTTGTTATGTATCATTAATTTTGATTAAAAAGTCTAAAGTTACATTTGACTGTTATTAATGTAAAATAATACAAAATAAGTGGGCAAATAATAAATGATGGGTAAAAGAAAAAAAAATATAATAAATACTTAATTGGTTATTTAAACGAAATTATATTATGAGACAAAAGAAAAAAAATTAAATGAATTTATATTTTGTGACGGTAATACCTTATGATTAAAAAAAGGAATACATTAAAAAGCATTTTTTTCACTCAAAAAAACAATAACAAGCATTTCGCTTTTTTATTTTTATTTGTTTATTTTGTGAAACGAAATATTTTAACACACTTTATACTCAGTGAGGTTCGAACCGTGGTCTCCATGCCGAATTATACTATAAATTGTGGTAGTGAAATATTAATAAAAGCAATTTCAAAGGATATTTGTGGAATTAAAAAAAATTATATATATAAGCTGTTCACCTACGCAAAACCCTAGTATTCTGCCCAAGCCGTTGTGATTTTTGAGCTGCTTCTGCAACGATCCTCGGCAAGTCGCCAGAATGGTAAGATTCTCGTTCGTAGTTCGACAAATTAATAAGAAGTTTGATCCATCAGTTAACTGAATGTGTTTCCATCAATTTTTGTTCTTATTTATTTTCCGATTATTTGGTTGATTGCAGACGTTCAAGAGAAGAAATGGAGGGCGCAACAAGCACGGCCGCGGACATACGAAATTCATCCGATGCTCGAATTGCGGGAAATGCTGCCCCAAGGTTCCAACTTTCATGAATTTTCTTTTATTTGATATACGTGAGAATAATTGTTCTACAGGTTCCCCTGTTTTCCAGTCTTTAATCTTATACATATAGAGCAAATTACTTGAGCAAAGGCACTGTGTTGTACCTTGAGTAGACGTGTTTCTTCTATTTTGTTTTACACTTGAATTGAGTGAATATCTCTACGGGGATATGTCATTTTCTGAACTGGCTCCTTGAGTTCAGATTTGTTGTTTAAACCACGTATGAATGAGAGTACTGAATTTTTGTGGTTATGTTAGTTCGGAAATTCCTGTTGTGGAAATTATTTTATTAATAATGTGCTGGTGAGATGGATTTGCAAACAGCAATCATGTAAAGTTTCTTTCTTTCGATTATTCTCACCTCTACTGATAGATTAATGCAAGCTGTAAGTGTGTTGAATTATTGATCAAACGGCTTGAACCGTTTCAATTTTCGTTAAATATGAGTTTTAGCACGTTTTCTTGTTCTTTGTTTCCCATTATTAGATTCTTCTATCTGCAGTGGCATTGTTTCTTGTGATTACTGATATTTATGTTGTTCTGCCTAACTTGCATCAGGACAAAGCAATCAAGAGGTTTCTAGTGCGTAACATTGTTGAGCAGGCTGCAGTTAGAGATGTTCAAGAAGCTTGTGCTTTTGAAAGTATATTTGGGCTAACTTCCTGCAATTGTGTTTACTTGTCTTAGTAATAATTTTGTGTGTGAATGTTTGATTGATATTTACTACTAAATTGATTGTGCAGCATACACACTGCCCAAGCTCTATCTAAAGATGCAGTACTGTGTGTCATGTGCTATTCACTCCAAAGTTGTTAGGGTCCGATCTCGTGAGGATAGGAGAAACCGTGAGCCCCCACAGCGCTTCAGACGCCCAAGGGTACTTTTTGATAAACTCATTTGATGTTCTTCCTTTATTTTAACTTCTCCATTATGCGTGTTGGTTGTGTAAACTTGGGACTTACATTCGGTTGAGATAGTCTGCATGATACATGCCTATGAATGTATATGCACCGGATGGGTATAATTCTAGTAAATCTTTATGGGACGGAATCCATATGGTTTTAAAGCCTTGTGTTTTTTTCTTCCCAGGATGATCTTCCCAAGCCAGGCCAGCCACCACGTGTTGGTGGTGCTCCGGTTGCTGCACGAGCATAAATCTGTTCATTGGTTGCTGCACGGACGTGAACCTGTTCATTGGTTATATCGGTTTCAGTAGAGTCGAACAACTCAATGGAAGGTTACTTTGTGCTGCTCCATGGAAGGATTTTGATACGTCGATTGAGATTTCCTTCTTTATGGCAGATTTAATTGAACTTTAGCCTTTTCTTTTGGATTAATGGTTTGTTTTCCATTTTATCAAGTACTGATTTGGATGGTGAGACATGTATTGATGCTTGGTTCTATTTTATAAGTTTTAAGATTGCTAGTTTCTTTTTTATTGTTGTTTTGTGTATTTTTTTTAATTTTATTTTAAATTACAGTACGTAGTATAGTAGGCATTTAGTTGGTGCATGCCTGAACAAAAATATGCCAAAAAGAAAATACAAACAATACAACATGATATTAATGCTTCAAGCATCTTGAACCCGCATAAGGCCATTTAAATTTATTCTATGCAGAGTCTTACCTTATATTTCCAATATCAAAAGACTTGTTTTGACGACTAGAATTCATGGCCTTTAGTCAAATTGATGACAACTTCTACACAAATCATGATATATACAGGAAAGAGGATACTATATTAGAGTACAAAAAAGAGAAACAAAATCAAGGTAAAATTTCCTGCTGCAATGAATTTTGCATTACTTGCTGCTTCTGTGAACCTATGTTTTCCAGCTGTCGGCGATGAATTTCCTGATCCTGATCTTGCACTGGATGAGACTGCGGTTCTCGTCGCCAGGAAGACCAGATAATGTCTTTAAGGCCAGGTCTAAAGCCGTCTTTTAACAGCTTATCGTATTCTAACGTATCCCCATTTGCTTTTTTCATTTCAATCAAATGAAAAGCTGGAGTGACTTGAAAGATCTCGGCCTCAATCGACAACGTCCCTTTTCTTCCTAACTCTGTTCCTTCAAATCTCAATAACCCTGCATCCCTTTTGGTCATCTTCATTTTCAGCCTCTTGGCTACTTCTTCAAGCTTTGAAATGATTACTGATGCCGGTTTCCACGAGCCGAACCGGGCTTCTGTCCTTGGACTCGACGATCCTTCAAATAGCCTGGATAAATCGAACCCAGGAGAAAGTGAGATGATGTCAAACGCGTTTAGTGTCGGGAGTTCTTGCCTGTTATTATCAGTAGCAGCATAACTGCTAGTCTCACAAGAATCAGATGCATTATCTGAACTTGAAGTAGCCATGTCCTTATTTTGAATATCCTGTCTCATTGATATGTTACTTAATCCTTTCTTGAACCAAGAATTCTCACGGATCTTCGCCATTGAAATTCTAGTATTTGGATTAGGGTCCAAGATTCGTGAAAGCAGCCGACGCACTGCAGGTGGAAACCAACTTGGACATCTGTAATCGGCTTTGCCAATCTTCCTATACATCTCCATCAAATTCGAGTCATGAAATGGAAGAAATCCGGCTAACAAGACGTACAAAATCACGCCGCATGACCAGACATCAGCTTTTGCACCGTCATATCCTTTTCTGTCAATCACCTCTGGAGCAACATATGCTGGAGTTCCACAAGTAGTGTGAAGAAGCCCGTCTTGACGTTTAGATTCCACAAGGGCACTTAAACCGAAGTCAGAAATTTTCAGGTTTTCATTCTCATCTAGAAGTAGATTTTCAGGTTTCAAATCTCTATGATAAACACCTCTGCTATGACAAAAATCAACGGCGTAAACCAATTGTTGAAAATATTTTCGTGCAACGTCTTCTGTTAGCCTTCCTTTAGACACCTTGTCAAAAAGTTCACCCCCTTTTGCATATTCCAAAACAAAATAAATCTTGGTTTTCGTGGCCATGACTTCATAAAGCTGCAAGATGTTAGGATGCCTTACTAGCCTCATTATAGATATTTCTCGCTTGATCTGATTAACGAGCCCGACCCTCAAAACTTTGTCTTTATCTATCACTTTAATAGCAACACTCTGTCCCGTTCTAATACTTCTTGCGTAGTAAACTTTAGCAAACGTTCCTTGGCCTAATAATCTCCCTAATTCATATCTCCCCATCAAGATACTAACGTTATTCTCCATTTCAGCTACAGAAACAGGACAACAAACAATCCCTTTTCTACCCTACCAATGAAATACGAAAATTTTGAGCAAGAGTTCACTTCCGGGTTCCTAATAAAGCTCAACCGTCCTCACACGAGTCGTGCATCCAGAGAATCAGAAGCTCACAACTTAAACCCCAACTTTGCGTTTTAGCATCACCACAAAATGTGCGATACGGTTGAATTGCATTTCTCTCAGGGGTGGAGGACAGAGACTCTCGTAAGGCCAAAACCTCATGGGAATGACAAAAGAGATTTGATATTCCCATACACATCTTCCAGCATTCCTGGGCTTTTCTTGTTCAAATCGTAGCAGGAAATGCCACACGATACATGATTGAACAATTAGCTACGAAGTTGACCGCCTAGAGATATATGGTAATACCAATATGAAAGCTGGAAAAGATAAGATTTGGCCTGTAAACAAAAGCAAACCTAATATGATATATTAAGTCATAGAAACTTTATAGCTGAAAACAAGTACTAGTTAAATGTATGGCTGGAAAAGATAAGATTTGGCCTGTAAACAAAAGCAAACCTAATATGATATATTAAGTCATAGAAACTTTATAGCTGAAAACAAGTACTAGTTAAATGTATGGAGCTTCAAGCCAGTAAACAGATGCTAGTGGTAATGCCGATATTAGCAAATCTCGGGCAATAGATTGCAGGAACATAGATTGCAGAAGAGAACTAAAATGAAGAATAAATCACACAAGTTTAGTCACTCAAAGTGCGCATGAAGCGTGAGTGCACGACTCATGAATGCTAGCAAACATTTCTTATTTATAGGTGACGTAAAACTATTATCCAGTATGCGTTAGCCATGTGGAAACAAACTCATCAACTACAGTAAGTTTGAATTGTTATATATGCTAGGGAAAGGATATAATGGGATATAAAAAAGAGGGGCACGTAGAGAATAGAAAAAAGAACTAGATCATATCATGACTAAGGTTGATCTAAGTACACAATACACATAAAATTGTCAAGTTTGGTAAACATCTCCTTCTCTGGCTCAAGTCCTTATTCTTTTAGAGAAACATTTTAATTTTATTAATTAATATAGAAAGAAAGTACAAAAGGCGATCCAACCCGACTTACTAAACTTTAGGAAACCACAGCACTTAACCCTGCCTCGTTAAAACCTCTTAGCAGCAAAACCCAAAGGGAAAAATCTATGTATGGAATCATCCTATCTATGGATAAGGTCAGACCAGTATACTTACTTAGTGCAGCCTTAGTCAAGTTTATAGAGGAGGCTGTTTTCACTTTTCATGGCTCAATTCACGACTTCTAGTCATATGGCGATAACTGTCAACAATGAGCTAAAGCTTCCTAACAACATTTCATGAAAGGATTGTCTGCTGAAGTTTATTTACCAAACTTCTTACATTTCTTTCCTACACAGAATTTCTAATAATCTTTCCCTGATCAGCAAGAAAAATTGCACTTGAAAAACGAAAAAAAGGAGCAAAATTAGAGCATATATAGCTTTCAATTACACTAACAAAATAAAATATGACCTCGATTAACATGTACAGAATTCAAAATTTTAAATCTCAAATCACAAGAAAACTTTGCAGGCATCGAGGAATTTCATTTGCATACACGATAACATGAACCCCAAAGAAACAATAAACAAGAACAGGACGATCAAGCTAAACAATCCATGGAACATCCTTCCCAAGGACCCAAACAATAAATGAACCAGTGGAAGATCATATCTTAGTTTAAATGAAAAAAAACCCAGCCCCTCGATTATTTGTCCTCCCCGAAATAAGAGAAAACAGATTTATGGAAATTCTGGAAGAAGAAATCAAACTAACCTTATTTTTGTAATTCCTGTGCGGGTGCGGATGAAATGGAAATCCCAAAAAAGAAAAAAGGAAAAAATTGAGGGAAAAAGGGGGAGGTGTCAGGACTCGTGAATGATACTTTCTTGAGTGATTCCTAGGTGGCAATGCATTTGTGGTTTGGCAGTAAAGTGAAAAATAAATTTCGGGGCGGGAGGAGGTGCTATGTTTCATGTTTCGATGTGGATTAGTCTACCGTTAAACCTCGATAAATAAATATCATTGAGATTAGAAAAAATTATTCGTTTAACGAGTTTATTAATTTATCGAACATTATTTTAAGTCATTTTGCCTAAATCAGGACCGGAGAAAATTATTTATTCGACGATGTTATTTATTTATCTATTGTGCCTATCTCTTCTACTAGTATCGAGGTTTAACTGTACCATGATTTTATCGGTATACTGTATTTATAATCAACTATGTCGAATTGATTTTTAGAAGTCAAAATCTTAATTCAATAATCGATTTTCGAAAGTCGCATATGAAAATCTCCTTTCAAAAAGTCGCTTTATTTATAAAAGAAGAAAAACGATTCTTACCTCAAAATTTGAATATTAAAAGGCCGATTTGTTGTTGTGTATGTTAAGTGTGATGCACAAGTAAGTTTGATGTCGTGCAAATAAGAATCCCGTACTGATAACATAGTTTAAAAAAACGTAGACCAATTCATTAACTAAGGAGAATCAAAGTAGAAAGATGCCACCACATCGGAACTTGTGTGGAATTTCCTCGTTCTACAAAAGGAAAAGACAACGGAGAGAAGAACTTAGACAAGCTAATGCAAGTCTCCGCGATGCTTCTTCCTTCGGGCAAATCATTTTCACTAGAATTTATCTTTCGTATAACACGCCAGAATCGCTTTCAACAATCAGATTTTGAAAATCACATGCCAATCCGATAGTGATACCATGATAAATGACGTAAGCTTACCCCGAATCAACTGAGCAAAGTTCTTTTTGAGGTTACTTGCGAAAGACTAAATTATATGCATCAGAATCACGGAAAACACCACCAAATGCTAGAGTCCCAGCCTTAAATGACCAATGTAAAAGTCTAATATCGGTAAGTAGTAGAATTCTCACCCCCATATAAATGTGAGACATAAATGTCTTGTCAACTCTTAGCCTTTTTAGACCAAACGAGGACGACGGTAGTTGACCGGATCATTTAAGACTCATTTAGCACCGTCAGACTCAAGTTGCATCGACATTGCATTCAATTGTTCCAGTGGGT
The DNA here is from genome assembly GCA_024500145.1 of Gentiana dahurica var. dahurica. Classification (NCBI taxonomy): domain Eukaryota; kingdom Viridiplantae; phylum Streptophyta; class Magnoliopsida; order Gentianales; family Gentianaceae; genus Gentiana; species Gentiana dahurica. The sequence goes on from CM044897.1 coordinate 120,351,289, forward strand.
TCTGGGGCGTTACAAAGATCGACATTGCATTTAATTGTTCCAGTGGTCGGGGGTAGCCAGCTTAATCTAATGCCCGATGGCATCAATGTAACCATATGTAAACGATTCCATAATCACTGTTAGCACTCTTTCTGTAAAAAAAAAAAGTTCCAGACGCTTCTCGAAAACTATATAAACCATTAGGGACATAAGATTCTCTATATAAACCATAATGGATATAAGATTCTCTAACAACCTATTTCCTCTTTATGATACATAAAAGAAAGTCATGAAAGCTTGATAATCCCATGGCTTTCCATATTTCCCTCATTGCTTCATGTTATCGAACCGAACGGGGGTTGGTTGCTAAGTTGGATCCGTCTACCTCTCTTCTGAAGGGGTCTCTTATAGAAATGAGGGTAGGGTCAATCAGGAATGGAATTCTAGTCCTTTCCCGGACTTCCAAAGGTTGTTTAGAAAGAATCTCTTTAGCCTATTCGTTTAGGTTCTTCATGTAGCACTCGGACCAAATGATTCTATGAAATTGCGTCGATACTTCCTCATATTATGGGTAACATAGCCCGGGGAATCTTTAGAATTCCCACTACTTTGCTTTCAATTTGCCTCTGACCATCAAATGAAATGTGAATAACCCGTCCTCCTCTCTTTGAAATCTTTGAAAGAAGGGTCGCAATTTATCTGTGGGGTCCCAAAACAAAACCCGTAGATCGAGTAGAGATATTAATAGTGTTTTTAATTTTTTAACAACAAAACTATATATCGATTTTCAAATCTCTGCAGAGCACTGGCCCCACACTTTCTCACTTGGGTCCAACCATGCCCTTGACATATGGTTATTTGGGTGTCCACAAACATTTGACTCAAACACAAACATATAACCATAACCCTTTATTGTGAGTAATTTTAAGTGACAAGTTTAGGTTATACAACATAGTGACTGATAACAAATTACACACCAATATCCTTTATTCAAACCCAGTGAAATACTACATCCGATTCAAAATATTAAACTATCAGGAAACAAATTCCAAGCTATAGATTTAACGATAATAACAAATATTATACACCAATGTCCTTTATTCAAACACAATGAAATACTCCATCCATTTCAAAATATTAAACTATTAGGAAACGGATTCCAAACTATAGCTTTTACGATAATAACAAAAAATAATGAGAGATGAGAAAAAAATACACCGTGACCAAGGAACCAAATTTATAGGAAACATTATCACTATAACGAAGAATACAAAAAGACACTGCTAAAATCTAAATCACAATAGTCCAAACACTTATCATTTCAATGGTGCATCTGATGACCTTATTTATATTAAAAACTAAAAGTCCAACACTAATAAGCCTCCAATGTGGGACTCTTGATCTCACACCTGACAAATATTCACATTGGGGCAAAAGCTCATGTTCAAAAATAATTATATTGCTCCACTTTCTCCACAAGCTTCCAAATCATCAATTCCAAACGAGATTGTTTCTAGTAATAATCTCTGAACATAATTATGCATCTTGACAATCGCCTCTCATAATTCTCCTCCTTCCCAAGAAAGACGTTGAAACCTCCGTCATAAGCTATGACAACCAAAGTTGACTCTCTGATCAAACTTCTCTAAACAAACTTAGTTATTGTCAGGATGACACTTTTTCCAAACTCGGACAACCATGCTCTGATTCCAAGTTGTTAGGAAATGAATTCCAAGATATAGATTTAACGACAATCACGAAAAAAAAAATATGAGAAGAGAAGAAAATAAACCGACACCAAAATTACGTGTGTCAGTTAATTGACTTACATCCACGAACAAAAATGAACAATATCACTATAGTGGAGAATATAAAACACTCTGTTTAGCCCCAAATCACATCACGATAACCCAAACAATGGGTTATGAGCGATATAATTAATCTTAAGTGATACTCAATGGTGCACATAATACAAATTGCGTAAAACCTTGTCTATATTGAACAAATGACCAACATTAATAAGCCACCAAAATAGATTTTTTATTCCCTGCCTCACAAAAACATTTTTTTCTTACATATAGGTTAAAGAAGCTAATAAATGATTTTTAATAGTATTTTAGGATAAAAACACAATTCGTCAATAACGGGGAATGCAAGAAAATAATAATAAATTTTTTTTTTTTTTTGAAGAAAAACCATATATAATGAAGCAATGTACTACCTCCGGTCCAAAATATAAGTCACTGTTGACTTTGGCACGCATATTAAGGAGGCGATAAATAATCGAATTTTTACTCTATCATGACGAAATTACTCATTGTTTACACTGCAATTGACTGAACAAGGGCTAGAGGGTAATTTCGTCATGATAGTATAAAAATTCGATTAGTTATCGCCTCCTTAATATGCGTGCCAAAATGAACGGTGACTTATATTTTGGACCGGAGGTAGTATGTTATACAAGCAGATAAAACATCATTCCAGAACAAAACACCCAAGAGACAACACCTAAGGAAGACAAGTCATGTCCGACAAACAAATCAGTTGACACATTTCTTGAACGTCTATCAAAGCAGAACTTCAGAGAAGAAAAAGTGTAAATAAAGACATACAAACTTTCACCGGGACCAAAAACCAAAAGACCATCTGACATGTGCAAAAGAACATTCATACACACAAGACAATCACTCTCCACCACAAGAGATGCGATCCCCATACGATGAGCTTCAACTAATGCAAAAAGAATCACTCTCATCTCCAGCAATTCAGCTCCACTGCCCGGATCCAAGTGGAAAGAAAAGGAAGAGAAAATAGATCCCATGCTAGCTATCTCGGAAAACTAGACCAATGCAGACGAGCTAGATGTCGAGGACGATCAATATTACATATCAATGAGTTGATCTAGGTATATAATAGAGTGTCAATATGAAATAATCTATAAAATATTGCGTAATTTTACGAGAATGACTTATAATATGAAACCATTTTTTTTTGGTATTTTTTAGGAAAGTTGAAACAAAATTAAATAAGTGAAATCTTTCAAATTAAGACAAATGGAAAATCATAGTACTACTAGCTCTGTCTAAAATGTAATTCTATTGGCGATCATCAAAATATAAATCCGTTTAACTTTTTGAATTTATCACATAATATAAGTCTATTTAAAATACTAATAGAGAATTTATTACATTTTTCTTTCTTTTACCTTTAATTTATTATACATTTATATACTTTACAACTATTACCAACTACTATTACATTAACGAGTGTTAAATGGTATTTTAGATTTTTACCATTAAAATTAATGACACTTACCTATCTTTTTAATCCATATAAAAAAAATTTAAACATATTTACATTTTAAGACGGACTTACTATTAGTACTTATGAATCGAAGGCAACACCCTTACATCACACGGTTCTCCTAATTTGCTGAAATTTCGCTTGCTTACCTCTTCTTCTCTTTCTTATTCATTTTGACACCAACTCGTATTATTACTAGGCGGATTGCTTGTTTTTCAAAATTAGGTTTGCACATTTTATTCAACATAATTCAATGTGAATTAATTCATAAAATTAGGGATCAAAACAAAAAACAATGGTTTAATATATAAAGTTTAATGGATCAATTTCATTAATATACATATATTTTAATTTTTTATATATCTAATTTGATTTTTCTTTTTACTAGATCGGGTGTCCCATCCGAGCTCTATCTAGCATGAGTGATAATACATCCACTACATATATTATGTAGTGCACATTCACGACACACTTTCTATTCATTAGTTATGATAAGACACGCTTTAATCAATAACTAGAAAATATGCAGTGAATATATAATGTATATAATGCACAATATATGTAGTGCACATATCATTTTTCGTCCAACACCGCCCATGGTACTAGAACTCGAGCTTGAGATCTGCATTTAATCGTCACCTAATTATGTATGTTCTACTTGACATATTGTAGATAATCTCCTTAGGAAGTTTCAAACCGTGTGATTTAAACAAATGAATTCTACAATACTTTTTGTAAAAGCAATACAGCTTTTACTTTCATTTAAATACTCCAATCGACTGTGATATTTGGTACTAGCGCAACAATCGTATTTTTAGAGAAGGAGGGCCCCGATCTCCGCCGCACATCTTCATTGCATAAAAGGTAGAAAGAGCAAGAAACATCCGAGTACGTAGCCTGGGGCTTGGAAGACCAATAAATCATATGTATTTAGTTGATTATTTCTTTTCTGCAAAAATTATGTAACAATGTTTGGCTAAAAAAAATAAAAAATACTCCAATTGACTCCTCAAAAATTTTAAAAAAAATACTCCAATTGACAAAACGATTGGAATATTAGGATAGAGATGACGCGGACATCAGTCATTCACATCAAAAGCCTTATATGATGCTTATCCCTAAAATAAAGATAAAAAGTGAAAATTTGCTTCAACTACCTCAACAGCAGAAGCCTCATCCCTATTTATTTTTAAGGTCGGTGAATAATGTATCTCTGTTTGTGGAGCACTATCCCTATTTTAATGGTACAATGGTATAAAGATAGGGATAGAGATGCTGTTATGGAGTATTTTGAATCGAGATTTTGTAAAATATGAATATGTATTATTTTATATTATTTTAAGGATAAAAAATAGGGGTTCTGATGTGAATGCATACTCCGTCTCTTACTCGTAGTAAGGCCTGACCAACAACATAAGTTAAATTATCCTAACTATGGCTTAATCGAGCCAACGAGTTGATATTCGATCATTAGGGCTTGAGCTTGACTCGATTAACAAGCTCGGACTTTAAACTCGGCTCGAGCTCGGCTCTTCTAAATTTCTAATACTCAACTCGCCTAACAATTAATTTTTCATATAACATATTTTTTAATAATAATATTTATAAATATAATTAATTATATAATTATTTAATAACTCATGAGGTACTCAATTGTGATATATTGAAGCTAAAGTTTGGCTCGTTTAATTATTCAAGTAGTTTGACTCGGGCCCAAACTCGTAAAAACCGAATAAAAACAAATTTCTTTACGAGTCAAGTATGAGTAGATCGGTTCAATTATAGCCTTACTCTTAACGGGTAGTTCTTACATGGTCACTCCTTTTGAGGAGTGACTTGACGTGGCATTATCGTGACTACAAACTGTTAATCATTAAATACAGTTTGTGGCCAGTATTGTGGTATAATGTCACTCACTTCAAATAGAGTGACTATAAGAGAATCTTCATAGCATAAATGCTTCCTAACCAAGATTTGACATCAAGTCTGCATCAAGAAGGATACTCGGTATCGTGTCTCATCATTATACTGAAATCAATAAACCTTTTTATAGGAGTTAGTCCTTGCCACAAATGATATGGGTGTCTTGATAAATTGGAAGGATCTTTATATTCATAGATGTTAAATTCAATGAATCTGATTTTCCCTTTTTCTCAAAGGTTTACTCAAAGATCTCACGGATTTGTTCTTACCGATTTCACTCCAGATGAAAAAGTTCCACATTGTGTTTCCTCAACGTTGCTCCTTGGATACTGAGTCCTGTCATAATGCACCTTTACAAACAAAACTTAAAATCTCCACTCCTAACGTCTCCACTCAACCTCCTCAAATCCTAGTTATCACTCTCACTCTCCTCCTCCTTCTCTACCACCTCTCGGTGTCTCTCAATCCTCCATACCTGCTCATAGCGTCCATTCTCACTGACACCGTCCTTGTTCTCTGTGTCATAAGCCAGTCCTCTGGTCATCTTATGCAAACTAGGTCATAAAGTTGTATTTTTAAAGCTATAAGTTACAACTCTCATTTAATAATCAATTTCATGCCATTTGAACCAGCTAATGTCTCGGATGCCCTGGACAAACCAGAATGGAAACATGCTATGGGCAAGGACAACACATAGGAGTTGGTGAATCCCTCGTATAATAATCACTTAGTTGGCAATGAATGGGTATTTAAGTAAAAGTTGAAATCGATGGTTCCATTATTAAACATAAAGCAAGGTTTGTGGCCAAATGTTTCTATTGAGCTTGTGGAGTTGACTTCATCGAGACTTTTAATCCAGTTGCAAAAGCCTCCACCATCGAGTAGTATATTGGCCACCGCTATATCCTTAAATTGGATGGTTAAACAAGTTGACATCAACAATGCTTTTCTTAATGGGCCATTGATAGAATATGTTTACATGACTCAACTCGAGGGCTTTGAAGTTTCAACTGGATATCACTTTGTATGAAAACTCAATAAAGCCTTATATGGATTTAAACATGCATCTAGGGCTTGGTTTGATGCCCTCAAACATCAAATGTTACAGTGAGGATTTATCACTCTCAAGCATATTCCTCTTTGTTTATTCAAAGGACTAATCATATTTTACTTTATGTACTTGTCTATGTTGATGATATATTGGTCGCAAGTATTTTTCCCTCAGTTGTTCATTAGTTTGCCTTGTTGAATTCCAATTTTTATCTCAAAGATCTGGGGAACTTGACTCATTTTGTGGGCATTGAAGCACACAAGGATTCTAGCGGTCTATACCTCACTCAAGGTCATTATGCTGCTCACATGCTTAAGAAAGATGCTCATCTGAAACCCTGTCATACCCTTATGGTGGCCGGGAAGCATTTTTCTCCTTCACCTGGTGAACTTATGCATGATCCTAGGACTTACAGAACTTTGATTGGTGGTCTTCTACACCTTACACTCTCAAGACCTAATCTCACATTCTCTATGAACTATCTCAGTCGGTTTATGCAAGCACAAAAAAATTCTTCATTGTAGGTTCTCAAAAGACTTCTCATATATCTCCCCGACACTCTTACATATGGGCTATTCTTTAAAGCTAATGATCCCAGTCTCACTTTAATAGGGTTTGTCCGATGCTGGCTGGGCCTATTATCCATTTGACATAAAATCTTTTGATGGTTACTGTGTTTATCTTGGATATTCCTTAATATCTTAGAGTGCAAGAAAACATAATGTGGTTTCACGATCCAACAGGGAGTCCGAATACCGTTCTCTAGGCAATCTTTCAGGAGAATTGCAGTGGATTGTCTAGCTTTCTAAGGAACTTCAACTCTCTCTTCTTAGTAAATCTGTGGCTTAGGTTGACAATAATGATGCTACTTATTTGGCTTGAAACCCAGTGTACCATGCACTAATCATATTAAAGTAGATGTTCATTATATAAAAAATCAGGTTTCTTAAGGGCCAGCTTTTAGTTCACCACATCCCATCACATGATCAAGTTGCAGACATCAAGACCAAGGCTTTATTTGTCTATCAGTTCCAGCCCTTAAGGTCCAAACATAATGTGGTTTCACCACCCTCAAGTTTGAGGAGATGAAGAGTAATTAAGTATTTTATGATGAGTTGTAATTTCTTAACCTAATAAACGTTAGAGATGATTAGAGTTAGCTGATAGGAGTTAGGGAGTTAATAGTTTTAGCGTACACCTCTGCATCATTACTATTACAATATTCTCAGGTGTATGACCCGTGAAGGATTCAAACCTCTCTCACTACAATGTCATTCCATTCGTATTATTCAAATGTTGGCGGGCCTACCTGACCCGTGTTTTCGGGCCAACCTTCTCATTTACGGTGTGTCATGTACAACATTATAACATAACATACTTTTATATACTTTAAATATGGCGAGTCTCGTGCGAATCAATCTTACATCATAATCAATGGCGTGTAAGGATGTGTCATATCAACTGCTCTGACAATAGCATTTTCCTATTCAATTTAGAGGGTTGGTTTGTCTTATAGCTAATTAGCTTGTTGGACTTGCCGTGCACAATTTCCTGGAAAAGTGGTGCTCTGCTCTTGTTTATAGCCTTGGTCCGCACTGTCACTTATAAAATTGGATTTAGTTTCGTAATTGTGTTGTAATTTCCACTAATTTTTTCCTCATTCAACGTTTTTGCTGATTAATTAATAGTACACTTTGCCGGAAAAAAAAATTTTAAAAATAAGAAAAAGTAAACGATTAGCTGGATTCATTTTTGGGTCAGAAGGTGCCCCTGCTGGTGTAACGTCATATATATGCAGGCTTCAAAAGCAAAAAACGACTTCTTCTCCATTTGAGAATTAAATAAAATAACACAATCAAAGATAAACATCTAAACTGATAGCTACAATTAATTAATTTGGAAAAATAATAAACCATGGTGGAGGTGGACATTGATTCAGACATTATAAATACCCATGCATGCTCAATTCCAGAACTCAAACACTCAGCAAATTGAATCAAAGTAAAACATTTAGCAGTTTTAGTTAAAAGTTGGGAGTGAAATGGCTGCTATGTCGAACTCTCTATATTTCTTTATGTGTTTGGTAATATTCGGTGGGGCAATTATGCAAACAGTTAGTGGGCAGCTTACACCTAATTACTATGATCCTATTTGCCCAGCAGCTTTGCCAACCATCAGGCGACTTGTTCTGCAAGCAATCATCAAGGAACCTCGCATGGGAGCTTCTCTCCTTCGCCTCCATTTTCACGATTGTTTCGTCAATGTGAGTCGATCCTATCATCGTAATAAGTTATATTGTACGTAACACAAATTTTAGAATGATAATGAAGCAAAGTATATACGTAGGATTGAGTATCCATATATTTTTCCAATCAAATTTTATAATCACATTCATAACTTGTTCTTACCCATTGTTCTATATATGTTGCATGCAGGGGTGCGATGGATCAAACTTATTAGACGATACTCCCACCTTGAAAGGGGAAAAAACCGCATTCCCAAACCTCAATTCTCTACGAGGCTTTGAAGTGATCGATAGCATCAAAGCAACTTTGAATTTAGTATGCCATGGAAATAAGGTCTCTTGTGCCGATATTCTTGCAGTTGCAGCTCGGGACTCTGTGAACATCGTACGTTCATATATTTATATATATACATATACGGTTTCCTATATATATCAATGTAATTGTATGATCATAAGATATATAACTTTTTCCACTCTTAAATATCTTTGTTTTCCAGTTGGGAGGTGGATTCTATCAAGTTTTACTAGGCAGAAAGGACTCACTTACGGCTAGTTTCGACGCCGCGAACAACGGTCTTGCAGCGCCATTCCTAGACCTACCAGGCCTACTAGCAATCTGGCAAAACCATGGCCTAAACCTACAAGACCTAGTTGTCCTCTCCGGGGGCCACAGCATCGGGCTGGCACGATGCTCAGTCTATCAATCGAGGTTAGCCAATGACCTTAACATGGATCCATTATACAGATCCTTCTTGCAAAAGAGTTGTCCGAATCCTGCAGCTCAAGATAACAACACCGCCCCACTTGACTTTAGCTCCACGAGATTCGATACAAATTACTATCAAAACTTGATTCAAAATAAAGGTCTATTACATTCAGACCAGGAGCTATATAAAGGTGGTAACAGCGAATCCGATAATCTTGTGAGGTTTTACAGTAAGAATATATTTGCGTTTTGGAAAGATTTCGAATTCGATGATTAAGATGGGGAATATGAGCCCTCTCACTGGACTGAATGGGCAAATCAGGTTGAATTGCAGGAGAATTAACTAAAAAAAGCATGATATCATATACATTCATAGAAAAATTATGGTGCATCACTTATCAGGAAGGTTATAACAAATGGAGGGATGAAATGCATCCAACTCATCCATTTTCACACAATAGAGATGTGTATGTGTGATGTGGATGTATCACATTCATCCACTTTGGTATAACTTTTCAATAACCACTGCACAATAACTCTTGAAATATATTCAATTAAATGTTTCTTGTTTTGGGGAGAGTTCATAAATATTCAATTCAATATTTCTTGTTTTGCTCCTTGTTTATGTGTTGATGTAAGCTAATTATAGCATTTTTTTTCATCCTCCAATTTGTGTAATAATATCATAATGTAACGGTGTGCGTCATTGTATTCCAAAATACAATTACTAATATGTATTACTATTGTTACTATTTGATTTTTGTTATAGACACAAATAAGAAAGTAAGTTGAATATTTTTTTGAAAACTTCCACGGTATTATTAACTCAAATCAGCCTGTCAGCGTTAGTACATTTAAAGGTGGGTTTGGTCCCCAAGTTACTAATCCTACTAAATCATGTCCTAATCGTGCCAACAAAATGGGGTACTCTATTATCCTGTCATCTAATAAAAGTAAAAGAACGATTGACAAAGACTCTCGATAAGTCTAAACGGTTCTTGACCAAACATCCAAGAGAGGACAAACTGTCCTCGTGCAAAAGAAGCCGTTGAACAGAGGCGGATTTATGTATGCAACTAGGGGGTCCATGGACCCCCCTGAAAAAAAAATTATTACCTATATATATATGTATATTTTAGACACAGTAAAAAAATTATTCTACTTAAAAAAATAATTACGGACCCCTCTGAAAAATATTTCTGAAAGAAAACTCTACATTTTACCTATAGAAAAATATTTTAGACACCGTAAAAAAATTATTCTACTTAGACAAAAAATTACGGACCCCCCTGAAAATTATTTCTGGGTCCGCCACTGCCGTTGAATGCTAGCCAAAGAATCGGTCTCCGCCTGAACATAAGCAAGCCCTAGAAAAGACGTGCGTATAATACCTTTAAAATAGCTGTAAGCTCCAGTGCCTCGATAGTCGTGCTCCCATGTATCAACCGAGAGAGCGAGTGAATAATCTCAACAGCAGAATGTAATATTCCGATTCTCGGGAAAGGGCAGACGTGTCAATTTGCGAGAACGAAATATTATATTTATCTTTTATGGATTAAAGTATATATATATATATATATATAACTCGAATATGTATATATATGTTATTTGGGGGCTGAGTTGTAAATTATGTGTTTTAGGGGTGTTAATTGCAAGTTAATTAGTGAGGAGGCTATATTTGGGGAAATAACCTCCCCACTAATCAAAAGGGAAATTAATCAAGCTTGAGCGTTAAAATTCTGGGGTTGAGAGCAAGGAAGAAGGAGGAGAGGTTTTCTCAATTTCACGGTCCGTTTCTACTCCGATTTCGGTTTCGTTTGCGGCAGGAGCATCGTGAGATTTCGAGGATCGTGTTGATACCAAGTTTTCCAAGTTTCTTAAAGGTAAGAAATTAACCCTAATCTTGGTTTCTTCGTGTTTTGATCACGTCTGGTTGTAGAGAGTTGTTAAATTCGTAGCTTTGAGTGTTAGAAACCTTAATCCTAATCGGTTCTTGGATTGGTTATGGATTGGATAGGGTTTTGTTGGAGTCCTTGAGGAGTGCCTGCAATTTTTCTGAAGGGTTTCTTGGAGTTGTGCTTTGAAAGGTAAGGAAATCTTCTCTATTGCATTAGTTATGATTTGAGGAGTTTTGGTGATGAAATCATGCTATTATGTGATCTTACTTTTGTTAGATGATATGGGATAATTAAGGTGTTGTTTTTCTGCTGTTTTGAGGCTTAGAATGAGGTTAAGCTTGGTTGGAATTGAGTAGAAATCGTAGAGTGCAGAAAACTATTTTCCCTTGTGCAGACAGGGTCCGTCCGTACGGATGTATCACTTATCCGTATGGATATTTCATTGAATCGGGCATAGAGTAGTACAACGTTCTATCCCTACGGATAGAACAGTTTATCCGTCCGGATAGCATCTTCTATCCGTCCGGATGGGGCCCTTCAGTGCTGTTTTCCCTTTATGTGCCTTTAAGCCACGAGATGGGTTCTAAATGTTACTCTTTGATGTAAAAATATTAAATGAACATGAACAAGCCATGATTTAGCTTCTGATGCGTTTAGTTCCGGCACCGAATGTACTCTTCAAGGGAGTTGAAATTTGGGACCGTCGGAAGAGTATGATTGGCCTGTGCTTTGATGAATTAGTATTCATCAATGTCTGTGTATGTGTTAGGTTCTATCCGTGTCTAGCGGTCTAGGAAGAGAGTAGTATGTGTGAAGGAGATTAATTGAAAACACGTGGGTGGCTAGTTAATAACCTAATAAACAACGTACTTGACTAGTAAAAAATTAAACAACATGTCTCTCTTGGATAGGCACCGGACTATATCGCGATGTGTGTGCTAGCAGATAAAGCGAACAACGTTGCTGGCCTATAAACGGCTAAATGGCGGTGGAGGAACTTCGCCGCAACGTGCGCACTATCGGAGTCTACCTATTCTAGACTCCGTGGATATTGGTGTGATCCACTAATATGTTGCCAAGAGTGTCCCAAACGTGGATACGTGTAGTGCCCTTGAGAGCGGTTGTAACAAAGATAAGTTAAGTTAGAAACGTTTAGTCACAACATGTTGATGAGCATGAAGTGAACCCTAGAATTGAGTCGGTCAAACGAAGATAACGTAATAACTATGTAAACCTTTCTTGTGAAATCTGGTTAATGCAATAGCTTCTGTTTCTTACTAAGTACCTTTGTACTTACCTCGAATGCATTTTTGTTGTGTTTGGGGATTGAGAAGACGAACAGGTCGATCCGGAGTTTGACGAGGCTTATGAAGACGAAGTTTGATGATTGTTATAATTAAACTATTTGATGGTCTTTTTTTAAGATTGTTATGTTGTAATTTCATTACAAGACTTGTGGCTTTTTGATGACTTTTCCTTATAAGACTTTTGTTGTACCTTTTCCTTTACTTTAGACATCGTGCTGGTTGTAAGATTTTACTTCTTTCTCGTGGATGTAAGTTATCTTTCTATCTATAGTATGTTCGTGTTTCTATTCTTGTCTTGTATAAAAAAAAAATAGACCCGAGTCTCTTTAGCTTCCGTTTAAATGCGAAACTCGATACGACGTAGTAGAGGCTTACGTATAATATAGAATTTATTTTATATTATACGTGCCGAACGCTCTAATTCCGGGTAAGGACTCGGTATCGGGGAACGGGGCGTTACACAGAATCTCTAAGCACCATCCCTATCGCTTGCAAGTCCTCCCTACAGGCCACATCCGTATTCACCTTATAGACCCCTGGCGAAGGTGGTTACCGGTTGGGCCATACCGGATCGATCATCAATGTGTTCCGAAGGCGTCTCCATGGCCTCGATGTATTCCAAGGCAATAGATGATGCCCGAGACAAAAGATCACTTACACTAACGGGTTTGCTATCATAAAGCCATGCACACCGGCCCTCCCAAATAAGCTAGAGAAGCGTAGCGAGGTCCTCCGGATTTTTCCAGTTACATGCATCAAAGAAACATTAATTGTTTGATAAACAAGGTTGAAATACACATGGTTTTATAATTTTCATCATTTACATGTTTCAAAGTTAAACATTGTGTGCATGTGTTTATATATATGTATATGTGCTTTTATGACGAATATATATATATATATATATATATATATATATATATATATATATATATAATCTTCAATTTGATATGCACCCTATTATTTGCAGAAAATGTGGTTGACAATTTTGTCCTGTTGTGTGCTTTTCCATTTTTGCCCTTTTTTTTTCCTAAAGAGTACCGCAAAACGACGTCGTTTTGAATGATGATAGGGCAGATGCGTGTCATCCCCTGCTTGTGCGTATCTGTATTGCTTTCTTCCACTCCACTCTGAATTTGAAGCTCCACCACCGTATTCCTTGGCCATTCGTTTTCCATTCTCTCCACTCACAGCTTCCATTATCTTGAAGCACCGAACGTAGAAGATGATGGTGCTAATTTTAATCGGCTTTTCTTACAGTTTGTGCTGCTACCTTGCTCTGGAGTTTCTGCGTCGTCTTCATCCAGCAGGTACCATAAATCATAAGGACAAAAGAGGAAGAAGAGATGCTAGAGGGTGATTAAGGAAATCGAATATATGTGACGAATATCAGCGACATCTTGGTATGGCAATCTAGAACGGTGAAGCCCCTGTGTGGGTTTTGACTCCTGAATTGCACCCATGGCTGTTGCTCTTTGTATACATATATATCTAAGTTATGGGGTTCAATTGTTGTTGCATCTTGCATTTCTGGCTGTTGTTGTTAGTTCTTCTCACTGGCAAACTGATTTCAATCTGGTTTTCTTCTTCTTCTTCTTCTCTATATTTCTTTTATTTTTCAGATTTCTACAACCTCGTCTCTTCATCTGATTGTTCGCCTGTAATTTCTCTGGGTGTATCATAAAATCTCACACAAAAAATCCTCTATTGATTTGCTTAATTGTCATTTCCCCGATTTGCATGTGCCCCGATCATTGATGTGCTTTGCTGATTTAATTTGTTCTTCTGTTTGAGCTGCATTTTGATATGCATGTATAAAAATGTGGAGTTTTAGTGAATTTGGATAATCTGTTTCTTTTTTTTTTCCCTTCTTATAATTGGATCTCTTTTTCTCTCTGTGTTGGGTTGCATGTGAGTACTTGACCTTTTGGTTGTTGTTATTCATGAATCTAAGGTTGGACCTAATAGTATTGCTTTGGATAGAAATCCGCACTCTCTAAGTGGTGGGTATAAACGTCAACTTGCTTTGGCCAGCACTCGGCTGAGCGCAACCAAGACGCCACAACATATGTCGGCAATTTCGACCCTCAAGTATTTCCCAAATCTTTCTCTATCGCTTTACTCTCCATCGTCAGTTTTTAACTGCAATTTCCATTTAGTTGTTTGAAGTTTTTACCATGAATTTAAGGATGAAGTGTGGTTAGCTGTTGCGCGAAGCTTTAGTTTTTCATTGTATTTAAGAGGGGAAAGTGCCGTACACAGTACTCACCAGCTCTCTGTGTTTTAGCTGCATCCGCAAGTATGTTGAGAAATTTTGAACAATGTTGACTGTGTGTTGGTGTGTGTATGTGTTTTGGCCTGGTTATTTTCATTAGAATTATGCCTGTTAAATCTTTTGTTGCCGCAGAAAAAGAATGTTTCACTTTCTATTTTGCCAACCTTTCCAGGTATCTGAAGAACTATTGTGGGAACTCTTTGTTCAAGCTGGATCTGTTGGTAGGTTTGAATTCCTTCTGCTTTAAAATCTTGTATTGTATTTTATATCATTACGAATCTGAGGTTTGTGTGGAACACAGTTTTGTGCTTCGTAAAATTATGTCGTTATTGTTTTATTTCAGTTAATGTGTGGAACACAGGTTTGGATGTTTGATTATGGCCTATGGATGTCTGAGCCAGGTGATATTAACAAAATTCCCCTTTAGAAGATGATTCAAAGCAAACCACAGAGCCAGAGCCGGAAAATTCGCCGGAAACATTTCTGGTGAGGTCAAGATCGGATGGGGATATAGAATCATTTTCATTAAGCACAAAGAAGAGGAAAGACGAATTGATAGGACCTGTTTCGAAGCAGAGTCTTACAAGAATATCATCTTTAATCATAAGGCCAAACGCAGGGTTATGCCAATATGGGTATTCTATAAGAATATCACCTCAGAAAGATGGGAGCAAATCAAACAAGCCCAAAAATAGGGTGATGTCGTCAATAGTATCAGACGGTGCGTTCGGATCCTTTTTCTTGATTAAGAATTTGGATACTGGGAGTGAGTTTATTGTAAAAGAGTGTAATGATAAAGGAGTTTGGAATAAGTTAAGTGATCTTCAGACTGGTAAGCAGCTAAGCATGGAGGAATTTGAGAAATCTGTTGGGTATTCCTCTGTTGTGAAGGAGCTTATGCTTAGGGAAGACGTTTCAAGAAGCTTGGATGAAACAGGAAAGTAAATGCACAGTCTTACCTTAGCAAAAGCTTCAGGTATAGCAAAAGAAGGGGTGTGGCTCTATTGAAGAATATTAAAGGGGTTGCAAATTCCATGAGTGACTTGATGATAGCTGACAAAGAAAGAGAGAATATTGCACCTTTGGATCATAAAGCTGCCAAGAACTCGTCCCAGTGGGTTAAACTTCGTCATCCGGGCAAATCTTTAAAGGAATTCACAGCTTTGCATCTATGTCAAGAAATTCAGCCTCATGAAGGCTCAATCTGGACTATGAAATTCAGTTCAGATAGCCATTTTCTTGCCAGTGGCGGAGAAGATAGAATGATTCATGTGTGGGAAGTTCAAGAATGTGAGGTTATGGCGAGACCACCAACCGATGATGGGAACTCTGTTACTGGTACACCTGTTCACCCAATGCCCACCAGCACTACTTCCTCAGATAATAAGCCACTTCTATCTGAACTACCTCCGGGGCCATCAGAGAGGAGAAAACGCCCAAAACACTCGAACAAAAAGAAGAACAATGGAATTCCAGACTGTTGATGATGACTACTTCATTAGTGGTTCATTAGATGCAAACGTCCGAATTTGGAATATAACTGATCGTCAGGTGGTAGATTGGACTGATCTCCACGAAATGGTCACTGATGTCTGTTACACTCCTAATGGCAAAGTAAGTCAAGTAAAACAAAATGTCTGAAACCATGTTTCCATTATTCTCTGATTTATCAGTTCTTCATGCGTTATGTTCCTGAATGCCATTGTTTGATGCTTATTTTGTCTATGATTTAAGGGTGCCGTTATTGGATCACATAAAGGGAATTGTCGAATGTATAGCATTGAAGGTATGAACCGCTCGTGTATTATTTCTGGCACACTCAATTTTTGCTTTTTGTTTTCATAATGCTATGACAATTGCACTCATGAAAATTAATTAGCACTCAAAGTGGAGTATCACATGCAGTGCTTTATGTTTACATTTTTAGGTAAAAATATGGCAATATCTTTTTGTTTGGTTATGCTTTGTGGCTGGATTGCATATCCAGGATAAATATGTCCAGTCTGAAGCTTTTCCCATTTACCTCAAGGAATCTGTGATTCATTAGTGGGTTGCTAGAAGCTTGAGTTTTCTTTTTTGTGTCCAAAGGTTTCAGGAGATAGCAGGTTCAAAGGTTTTGGATTGCTTTTTTGTGTCATCGTTTGGATGTTTTCTTGAGTTGAGTTAATGGAAGTCCCTTTTCTCTTTGAACTTGTCAACTGGATATTGTAAACTAGAGGCGATTGGTGTTTGGGTGTTGTGTTACATTTGGCTCGTCCGGAATGTTATCTGTTCTCTTAACTTTCATAGTTTATCGGGTCATCTCCTTGTCTGCGTAGAGTTGTGGGTTTTCAACATATTTGCATATCAACTTTTTGTACAGGAAGGCCTTGTCATCTCTATATTTGTGAGTTCGATGGTACTGCTGTCATGTCTTGGTTGTTGATTTTTGCTGGTTAAGAATTACAGAAGGGCTCTTTATTGATCTTCTAACTTTCGGTCCTAGAATATATATTTCTTTAGGTGTCATCTGATATCTTCCGTTACCCAGTTGAACATGTTAGATAGCATTGATGGAGAGGGATAGTTCTTATTTATGGATTGTTGGGATTGAGATGACCCTTTGGTGAAGAATCTGTCCTTGGACTTTGATGGTGTTGGGTTAATTTTCGTTGGGAAGCTCAATCCGGTTCGCTTAATTTGCAGCCTTGTTGTTGACCCTATGACTGGTCTTAGAAGCTTGGAAGCTACAAGAGTGGCTGCTCTTTCCTGCTTGATTAGTCTTCTTGTCGATCTTAGATTTATCGTCTCACATTGTGCCTTTTTCAGCCCTGCATAATCTTCTTTAGTTTGTCATCTCATATCGAGGGTACTTCATCTTTCTTGTTTGTTGGAATTGTCCTTGGTGAAGAACAAGTGAAGAATTGAGCATGAAGCCATGGGCTTTGAAGGGTTTTATTTGTTTAGTTTTCTTGATATTTGCCATGTTTTCTAGAATCTCAATCCAGCTTTCTTCTTTGGCAGCCGTATGAATTGTGTGAGGTTGACCTTGTGACTGGCCTGGGAGAATATGATAACGACTGCATCTCCAGGCTTGCTTAGTCTTCTTGATGATCATAGAATATATCTTTCTTGATATTTTTGACTTGTGTAAACCAATTCAATTTGCTCTATTTCCAGCCGCATAAGATAATTCGTTGACTGTGTGACTGGTCTTGGGAGCTATTAGCACGTCGATAAATGTACACCGTGTTTCCAGGCACAACTACTTTCAGCAAAAAAATCATAATGGACGTATTTTGTCATATTACAACCACATCTTTCCGTACCCCCCACAACGCAGGACATTAAAAAAACAACTTAACCATTCGAACATGCAAAAAATAACATAACCGGAGGGCCTCATCGTGCAAAGCACGATCATACCACT
>CM044897.1:120369884-120437703 GCA_024500145.1 Gentiana dahurica var. dahurica
ACTACAAAAAAACAGCAGTTTTGCGACGGAAGATTACCGTCGCAAACAAGGGTTATTCCGTCGCAAACCATGATTTGCGACGATTTTTCTTTGTCGCATTTTTTAGTAGCAAAACCCCAGTTTTGCGACGGATAAACCGTCGCAAATTGTTTGCGACGGATTTTGCGACGGATAATTACCGTATTTTATTTTATTTGATAATTATAATTTCCGTCGCAAAAAATGTATAGTCCGTCGCAAATAACAAATAGCGACGGAAATATGCCGTCGCAAACATGTAAAATTGCGTCGCAAAAATGTATAATCCGTCGCAAAAAATTTATAATCCGTCGCAACATATTTTTATTAAATAATTTATTTATTTTTAGATCTTTTCATATCCGTCGCAAAATGAGCCTTTTCCGTCGCAAATACCATATTGCGACGGATATATTCCGTCGCAAAAAATAAAAATAAACAGAAAATTATGGCTGTTTTGCAGCAGCCGGCCAAACCACCGCTGCAAAACAGCCTTAATTTTCCCCGGTAGCATTACAATTGCTACCGGCTATCAACAACAACAATATAAACGGGAATACGATATCAAAGGGGATATGTCAAAAAATACGTCAAAGGGGAAATGTCAAAAAATGAATAAAACGATATGTCAAAGGGGATACGATAAGCCAAAATAAATAAAAATGTATCAAAACAATGTCACCCAGTCAGACCCGGTGTACTACCTAAACCCACGTCACCTCCTCCAGGTCCATGATCGAATGGTCATCTCTGTGCTGCCTCGGACCCGGGTTGCATCCCTCCGGAGGATGCTGCCTAACCGCTGGGTAATCCACGCCTCCATCTGCGCTAGTCTGTCATCCCGACGCTTTCTGTCTCTCTCTCTAGCTCCTCCAACCTCGCCTGGGTTTCTGCATGAGTCTGTCTGTCTCTCGCCATCTCCTGGGTGAGACGGGTGATTATGCCCGGAGAGTATGTCTCGGCGGATGAGTGTCGAGCAGAAGAAGGCCTGTCGTAGTACATGGAGGCAGCTGACCCCATGCCAAAAACTCTCCCCTTCTTGTCGTAACCACCAGCAGCCAGAATAAAGACGCGACTCGTCGACAGGGGTGTCAGTCTGCGTCTCCTGGGCTTTCGCCTTCTTCGAGGTGAAGACGTCCCGCAAAGTATGATATAAATTTGTTAGTAACAATAATTACATGATATATATATAATGTATATATAATATTTAGAATACATAACGTACCATGATTTTCTCAAACTTCCTCGAGACGAAGTTGCCCGACTTCTTCTTCTTCGAACTACTCACCAGATCACCGACTGATAGGGGCGCTCCTCTATTGTCCTCCATGGCCCGAGCGAAATCGATAACGCCGCGTCTGCCCATAGCATGTGTCCCAGGGATCTTCCCTTCCTCACCGGATCTAGAAGCTCGGTTTAGCTTCTTTTTCGCAGATGTTTCCTGGAACGCCTATTCCGACATAAGATAAACAAGTTAGTACATACATATATATATATATATATATAACAAGTATTGTTAATTAAATATTGAATAATTGCTTACGGGACTCCCAATCCACTCCTCGAACTGACGGAGAATATCCGGGGTCATCCAAAGCCGAGCACGGGGGTTTGTTTGAGCCCGATACATATAATCAGGGACCCTGTTAATAGCATACCGCTCAAAAGCTTCCCTAACCAGGCGCTCGTGGCGTAACTCGAAGCTGAAATGACCCTGCAACATAGTTATATATATATATGTTATATGTATAGTTATAATTATAGTTATATTTATATATAGTTATATTTATATGAACGACGTACCCTAAATGCGTTCCACCACCTATCCTGCTGCTCCTGGCTGGCATTATGCCACGTGGTGGCAAAAGTGTTGAAGCCGCTGATTATGGCGTTCTAGGCCATTTTCTTGACATAGTTGTCGGTAAACCTGTCATATTGAAAACAATAAGTTGTTAATATATTTGGTTAATCAAAATATAAATAAAAATACAAACAAATTAAAGCAAGATATGTATTAACTTACCATCTCCCCTCGGGATCCAAAACTGGCAATCCAAGGTCACCATTGACAATGACACCAAAATCCTCCTCGCTCATCTGGTGTATCTCATCATCCAAACCTGCTGTCTGTGAGGAGGAAGACGCTCCGGGGGAGGGGGAACTACCCCTACCGCGTCTACCTCTACCTCTACCTCTACCTCTACCTCTACCCGACATCTATTTGACACGTAAAATGACGTTTATACTAATATAAATGCAATTATAATAAAAAGGCGTTTATACTAATTAATAATAAATTACAATGTTTAATACATTATTATTCACTATCATGACAAAATAAAATATTTAATACATTATTATTCACTATCACTACTAGAATGGAAGAGTTCTTCCTCCTCTTCATCAGTATCTAGATCATCAACCGATTCTTCTTCCTCTCCATCTTCTTGTTGAATGAAATCCTCCATCTCATCATCATCCAAGTCATTATCCCCAACATCGGAGTCAACATCGACATCAAGATCTTGGTGGACAATGTTAAGAGGATCGATAATCGGAAACATCATTGATCACTTGTTCTTGGAAAACGGTTTCCTCGACGGGAGCATCGATAGTCGATCTTGCCTTTGTTTTGAAAACAACCGACCATTGATCTTTGTCTTTTTCAAACTTGGATATGGAGCATAGTAGACTTGCTCGACTTGATAAGCCAGAACAAATGGATCATAAGCGCCATATTTCCTACCACGATGAACTTCAACTATCTTATAATCTTTATGCACATTCATGCCCCGTTCGTAATTATCAAACCAATCACATTTGAACAATACGGCTTTGTAGACAATCGAATGTCCATAATACACCAACTCAATGATTTCATTTAAAGTGCCATAATAGTCGGCACCTTCCGTGGAACTGACACAAACTCCGTTGTTGACTGAAGATTTACCAATATCGGTTGCCCGGTTGAATGTCCGAAAGTTGTAGCCATTAATCGAATAACGTTTCCAAGTTTTGACTTGACGAGAAGGACCACTTGCCAAAGCTTTTAGCAAATCATCATTCAACAATGATGCTTGTTGTCCAAACCATTTGGTAAATTCATGTTCATGTTTATTCCAAATATCCGCCGAGGTCAATTGAGGTTGTTGAACACGAATAAATTGCTCGAACAATCTAAGAATGAATCATTTTGTCGGTTAATGTATATTTGTTCAGAAAAAACTGTTAAGCATTGTATATATGTAGTAATGAGGTACTTACAGTTCATACGGTTTCATGATTTCACAGTTAGCCAATACGTACTTGTGCACAAAGTCATATTCTTTATTATCCAAGAACCTCGTCTTGCACTTCCCAGTTGTTGTACCATTATGATCACGGAATAACTCAGGTAAATCTGAAACGATTGCTGATGCCGAAGTCTCACCAACAGCAAGATTCTTTGCTTTTGTTTCAATATGATCATCGTAATACATAGAACATAAGTTTGAAATCTCTTCCAACAAATACGCATTGCATATTGATCCCTCTACGAAAGCTTTGTTACCAATCTTTTGTTTTAAGTGATTCAAAAACCTTTCGAATGGATACATCCATCGATATTGCACGGGACCACCAACTCTGACCTCATACGGCAAGTGTACCGGTAAATGCTCCATCGAGTTAAAAAACGCTGGAGGCAAAATCTTCTCTAACTTGCAAATAATCTCAGCAATGTTATTCTCTAAACGAATCACGCCTTCTATTTTTAGGGTAGCAGCACACAAGTCTCGAAAGAATTGACTTATCTCAGTCAATGCATTCCATTCATTTTTCGGAATCAATTCTCGAAGGGCAACTGGCAACAAACGTTCCATAAAAACGTGACAATCATGGCTTTTCAAACCACGTAGAATGTATTCATCATGATCTACGCACCTACTCAGGTCTGAAGCATAACCGTCAGGGAATTTCAACTTGGTGACCCATTCACACAACACTTTTCTTTTCTGCTTGTCAAGAACAAGTGTACAATCGGGGCGCTTTCTGCAAAGCTCTTTCAAATCTTTAGCGATTTTGGACCACAAGCAGTCTTGCCTTTAACGTCCATAACCGTGTCAATCAGTTTTTCAAAGAAGTTTTTCTCAATATGCATCACATCCAGGCAATGTCGAAGCAACAATGTTTTCCAATACGGAAGATCCCAAAAAATGCTTCTTTTCCACCAACCATTCTTGGAGTTTTTAAGCCGTTTCAAGTCTGAATCTGAGCCATCAATGATGCTTGGTAGGTGTTGTACAAATTCCCATACCTCCTCACCACTCAATCTACGGGGTGGAGTCGCGTGTTCATACTGTTTGGACTTCAAAAAACCTTTATCGGTGCGAAAAATATGGTCTTCATGGAGAAACAGCCGATGACAATCAAACCAAGTGCATTTACCACTATGTTTGAGCCAGAACGACTTGTTTCCATCACCACAATAGGGACAAGCTTTCACACCAGCCGTAGTCCACCCGGATAACATGCCATACGCAGGAAAATCATTGATAGTCCACATTAGTGCAGCCCTCATATGAAAATTATGTTTTGTGGATACATCGTAAGTAAACAACCCTGTTTCCCACAGCTGCTTCAACTCCTTAATCAATGGTTGCAAATAAACATCGAGGTTTCCTTTCGGATTTTTTCGCCCCGGTACAAGCACTGATAAGAATATAAACTGTCTTTTCATGCACAACCAGGGCGGAAGATTGTATGGTGTAACCATGACTGGCCAGCAAGAGTAGTTCTTCCCAAAATTACCAAAAGGTGCAAAACCGTCTGTGCAAAGTCCTAACCGCACATTTCTAGGCTCCTTAGCAAACTCAGGGTGCATTTGGTCAAAATGCTTCCAAGCTTCAGCGTCACTTGGGTGGGCCATTATACCGCTTGTCCTGGGGTTTTCCGCGTGCCACCTCATTACCTTGCCTATATGTTTCGTGGCGTACAACCTTTGCAGTCTAGGTCCAATCGGGAAATAAGTCATCACTTTGTTAGGCACACGTTGACCTCTTGCGTTCGTTTTCGGTTTATATCGATCAAGGTCACACTTCCGACACTTGTCCAGATTCGCGTCCTCCTCCCAAAATAACATACACCCCGTGGGACACACGTGTATTTTCTCATGGGGTAGCTCTAATGCCTTTAACAACTTTTTGGTTTGATAGAAGTTCGAGGTCATTAAGTTATTCTTCGGAAGAATATCTCCTATCAAACCGGTAACCCCGTCAACGCATTTGTGAGAGAGGTTGTGATCACATTTCAAAGTGAGCAACCTAGAAGCCGCTTGCAGTACGGAGACACTACTTCCATCACATACAGGTTCCTCTGCGTTTTTCAGGATTTCAAAAACGATGCAACTTCGTGGTTTGGTGTCTCATTGTTCTCCTCTTGGTTAAGAAATTCTTCTCTTACGTGATCAATCCTATCACGTAATGCGTCATTAACCATGTCCCGATAAGGGTTCACATTCCGTTCTTGCTGAACGTTGATCGGAATGGGAAACTCTTCACCATGACACACCCAATCATAGTAGTTTGCGAAAAACCCATATTTAGTTAAATGTAATCTCACGTCATGTTCGATTGAAAATTTAGTGTTCTTACACTTACTACATGGACACTTCATCATTCCATTATTTGCCCGAAACGAATCTAACTGCTTTGCATGTTTTATGAATTCCTCCACTCCATTCACAAATACCGGGTTAAATTTCTTGTTAGCATCCAACCTCTCGTACATCCAACTCCGTTCTGTTCTCTTCATTTTCAATCCTACACATCATATCATACAAAATATGAGACTAACAATAGTCTTTGAAGGTTGTCTCAACACTTTTGCAAACTCAGGTTTTACTCAACTTACTATGAAACTAACAACACTATAACCTAAATTTTCGATTCATGGTCAAAGGTTCGACGTCAAAATAATTTGGAGGCTTTGCCGGATAACAAAGTACCCCCCAGTACCATTTTCCAAACGGGTAGGAACAGCACCCTTTGAGGACCTTATGTATGTTATGCTTATCATGTAAGCACATACTTATCATCATTTCAATCCAAATTCAACAAACCAATTCAACCAACATCCGGTTTCTAAACTAAGCATTTTCAACCAACATCCGGCTTTGCACATACTTAAGCATTCAACAAACCAATTCAACACACCAATTCAACCAATTCAACCAACATCCGGCTTTGCACATACTTAACCATTTTCCTAACTTATCTAACTAATATACATAAGTAAGCATTTTCTAACTCATGATTACTACACATATATATCTATAAATCTATACTACATATGATACACTATATAATTTCCTATAAAAAACGAAATAAAAAATATACATATACCATATATATATACATATACATATACATATACATACATACATAAAAATATACATATAATACATACATAAAAATATACATATACATACATACATAAAATATACATATACATACATACATAAAAATATACATACATATACATATACAATATATATATACATATACATACATATATATATATATAAAAAACGAAATAAAAAAAATATACATACATATACAATATATATATATACATATACATACATACATATATATATATATATAAAACGAAATAAAAAAAAATATACACATACATATGCGGCGGGGGAGGGGGGAAATCGGTTCAGGGGAGAGGAGGAGGAAGAGCATACTGTGGAGGCTGCGGCGGTGGTGGGAGGAGGTGGCGTTGCGGAAGAGCTTCAGCAGGGAGGTGGGGGTGGGGGGCGGCGGGAGAGAAGAGGGAGATGAAGAAGTGAAATGAGGAAGAAAAGGGGGAAATGCGATCGATATCCGCCATTTTGCGACGGAAAATAATGTCCGTCGCAAACAAAACCTAATTCCGTCGCAAACATGTGCATACAGATTAATGAAATCAGTTATAAAAATTTATTAAATATTCCGTCGCAAACAACAAAAATTCCGTCGCAAAACGGAGTTTTGCGACGGAAATTAAAGTCCGTCGCAAAGTTTATCTAAATTTAGAATAATAAAATAATTTAATAAATTTTTATTCGATGGTCCGTCGCAAAATGATAAAAAATCCGTCGCAAATTTGCCCGCCAAGTGAAAAAATCGGTCCCGCCAAGTGTCCCGTCGCAAACATTAAAATATCCGTCGCAAACGTAAAGTTGCGACGGAAATGCGGTCCGTCGCAAAAATGCCGTCGCAAAACTGCTGTTTTTTTGTAGTGAGCAAGGCTGCTGAGTCTGTTCCGGTTCCTGTCCAATATTAATGACAATTAATTCGAGCTGAGGCTGTTCATTTTCCATCAGTTTTTCCATGTCCTCTACTATATATACGAGCTACATGAATGGGAATTAGACACAAGAAATACAACACAGAGTTGCATACATTCATATCATTCTTTTGCATACTGTTCTTGCATCAAGTGAAGAGATACTGAAACACGGTTAGAGTTCGCCGGTGTTCAGAGTTTGCAGTACCGCTATTCTGAAAGGTAATCTGAGAATTCCTGGGAGACAATTGCTGCAAAACGGGGTACATACCGGGGCAAATTTGTCTTAAGGACAGAGTTCGTCTCGGCTCAGATCGTGCATATCCTTTCATTTCATTATGTATCTTTGTAATTCTTTATTTGAATAATAAAATTGTTGATTTAATTTTCGTTTATTTATTTTAATTATACACGGGTAATAACATATTGTATTACGCAATGTTAAATGGTGATATTTTGTCTGTTAATAAAACGTGTTACTGTTACTGTGTTACTTTTTGAATACTCAACGAATCCGACCGGGTAAAACATTAAGAATAAAGTAATCCAGTAGTATTCATATTAAATCTGGCAATCACACATGAGCATGTGTGAAAATCCACTTTGAAAGTAAATTTATTTCAATCTAGTTTAATGTATCAGACATTTTTCACCTATGTTCCTGCATACCACCATATAATTTTAGGATTTCACTTCTCTTTCACTTAACATGCATCGACTATATAAAAAGTAGTATAAAAAGAAGAAACTGAAAGGTATTTCTCAACCACCATATGATCATACTGTCTGTACTTTAAACTAATGATATCTAGTAAACATAATAATAATTCAAATAAAAAAGGCAGAAATAATCGGCTCAAAAGAGAGCTGAAAGTAGATGCAATATATATATATATATATATAGCAAGCTAGGTCTATATTTTATCGATGTCTTCATCTTCAAAGTGAATGTAGGTTTCACCTTCGCCTAATTCATCATCCTCATCATTGATTCCATTGGTACTATTAATAATACCTATACCTCCATTAATTGATTCCATTGGTACTATTAATAATACCTATACCTCCATTAAGCGTAATGTTCTCAGGCAACTCATATACTTGTGAATCACATCAGCTTTCTCATCCTGGTAATCTCGAAGACTCACCAGGATGATATCGCCCGAGGCGATCCAAACCTTCTTATGCAACTTACCACGGATATGACAGAGCCGTTTGGTTCCATCAATACACATACCTTCACATCGTCCATCATAGCAAGGACCTGAGCATACTATTGTCCATCTTGCTTGAAAACGAGCTCTCTCTTCTCGTCATCCACCTCGTTCTTACCTCTCTTCCTGTTCTTGCCTCCCTTTCCCTTGTTCTTCGGCATATCTTCCTTTTAACCCTAGCTAGCTAGATCCGATGGCTTGATCTGCATGCATGTTCTTATGTTTATGCAACTTTATTGGCATATTAATTACACAAGCTATAACTGTTACGTACGTCGGATGTCCAAAAGCAACCGGATCGAGTAATATATCGTACTATATATATAACGAAAGACTAGTACTACGTACTATGTTATCTCATCACCGACCACCCTGTATCCCACCCCCACCCCCACCTCATGTTTGGCATGCTACAGATCGATGTCATCTTGATGCATTAAAATCATAGAGTGATACATAAAAAAAAAAACATATAGAAATATATTAATACATATATCTAACAAAATTCACCCGGGGAGGAAACAATTAGTGCCGGAAGCTAGGGTAGCTCTGCCCCCGATATCAATCCAAAAACAATTAGGTTAAAACAAAAGAAAGGACAACAATTAGGCAAACTATAATCCCAAACAACAATCTTTGTCTAAAATAAACCGTTGAACCGTTGAACAACAATCACCAAACTACATAATATTTTCACTACTACGTGTAAAAATAGAACCTAGAAAATTATCTAGAAATCCAAACCAAATAACATCCTGAAATCACCGTTGAACTCACAAAACAACTAGAAAGCCATTCTGAGGATTTTCTAGTGCGCTTAACCGAGAGGCATCTCGGTTCGGCATACCATTTGAACCCCAGGTTCACTTTCTGAGTTGAAACTAGCCTGGCAAAACATGTCCAGTTCCTTGCCAATTTACAAGAAAGCAATTCTGAAACATATTAAAAACATAATCTTTAAAATCAAAAGGATACTTTTGATGAGAAAAACTCCTTACTTCTTAACCTTTAAAGTACTCCTAGTAATTTGCTGAATTTAAGCAATCCTACAAACAACTCCTACATAACGATGAATTTTTATATCAATTCTATATCAAAAACTACAATTTTTCGATGATACAATGATGAACCCGAATTGTAACAGTTGGCCAAACTGAATAGAGCAGATTGGGGAAAATACTTGCTGGAAATATTAGATGACTTGGATAAATTAAATTGTTCTCGTTGGTGTGATTGTTTAATTTGTATCTACAAAACGGATCGACGGAACCGTTAAAAGCTATTTCTTTCCCTTCTGTGTATGTTGCCGTCGTGAACAACAATTTGAGCCGCAGACCTTTTGCTTCTTTCTCTTCAATATGCGTACTGTATATTTGCCGAAAGCTAATATAAATCGGTTTTTTTCTTTGTTTCTTTTTCCCTTTTTTCCCTTTATAAATAAAAGTTTTAGGAAAACAATACTTGATTACTATTTATTTTCCTTTTATTTCCCTTTATTTTAAATTTAAAAAAATGCTGAAAAAGAATACAGTATAAAGTAGAGTTTATCGAAGTGACTAAAATACCCTTATAATAATATCGGGGTTTTACATTGTTTACCTATATTTTTGTGTGGGTATATTACATGTCTTCCGTAAGCAAAAACATATGACATAAATTAAAGTTTGTGTCTTTTTTCAGTTTCTAAAAAAAAATTGTGTCTTTCAAAAAAAAAAAAAATTAATTAAAATTGTGTTCACTAATTTTAAAATTGCCTTTCAATATAAAATACTAGTAGGAAACCCGTGCGATGCACGGAGGAACGTAAACACTGAAAATAAATAGTAAATAAAAAAGATAATCACCTCTGAATTTCAAGTCAGTTTATTTTTTAATACATGTGTAGGTAATGCATGGAAAAATATGTGATACATTAATTATTGAGTAATGATAGTGCCACAACATTGTGCATAACAAACATTGAGACAATTGATTATTATGTGGAACCTATTGAATCATTAGGGAGTGCATTTCCCATTAGCAAATTCCTAGTGGACAAATCCTTAATCTAATAATCACTTCAGACAAATGCATGTTGTCATCGTTTGTCTCTTTAACAAAAAGAGAAGATCAATGGAGACACACTTGCCATATATACCATATAAGCACATGAAGAGAATGAAAAGTAAAGACCTGCAACAACAATAACACAAAAAAAGTATCAAACACACCTAATCAAAAGAATTTTGGGGAACTTAAAGTTTAATAAAAGGGTTAACTTGGAATACACAAAACAGAAAAATAAGGTATTTTAAATATACATTTTATGATTATCAAATGTAATTAAGCCGATTTAAAAATTGATACACGAAATATGATGTAGCCTATTTTTAACTGGTCGGACACGGTTCCTATTACACAGTCTCGTCTTAACACAAAACCATCAATAATGAATAACGCAGTCTATACTACTTGAAAGATAAATATTCACAGATAGCTTTACTCGACTGATGTGCAAAGATTCTTTAACTTGCCTTAGAAGCAGTATGGGTATCCAACTATACGAAGCAAACGTGCAGGAATTGTACATCCATTATAAACGAAAAACGTTTTGCTTTAAGAACGAAAGTATTTCATACCAAACCAATCATTCTCATCCATTGTAATCGAGAAACGTTTTTCCCAACCCATGAATAGTCCTTGAAGAGTTCCGCTCTAATAAGTGAAGGAAGCCAATAGCTCTTAGACCTTCATACACCATTCACAAAAGTGACATTAATCATGGAAAAATTCAATCACACGCACACAACATCACTCTAGTCCAAGATGCTTGCAATTTTTTTTCTTTGAGAGGGAGATGCCTACTATTTTGGAGAGCCCTCTTACCCTCTCAAATGAATCATGACCGGATCCAACAAAGATATGTGAATGAATAAGTTAGAAACCACTATGTGAAAGTTCATTGTCTTGCTTGGCCAAAGATGTTGGCTTTGAAGTAGCACCATGGTACTATACTTATCATCGTATTTGAAGATAGCGGACATTTTTACGCATTCATTCTAATCCTCTGCAGAGGGGCATGCCTAGCTGAAGAAAAACATCTATAGCAATAAGATACGATAAGTGACAATGCAATATAGTCTGACGGGGCTTCCTTTGATCGGGATTGATTTGGTAAAATCAATACCTTAAATGTGTTGCAGCATTGCACTATTTAAGGTGAAAAATGTCAAGGTTCTCATCATCTTTCGCGCGTCACATTTTATAAAACAAAATATTTAAAAATAAAAATAAAAATAAAAAAAATAAAAATAAAAAAAAAAAGTAGCCAAAAAACATGAAGACAGATGAAATCATGAAAACATAAAAGAGATAAACCCCAATGTCATTGGTGAGCTTCTTCAACTTAATCTGAAAAACACTACCCAAAATAAAAGGAAAAAAATGAGGAGAGGGGGTTGTAGAGATTTACTTGTACAACACATAAAAATATCATTGCAATACCACCGTTGTTCATAGACTCTTTAATCCAAGTATTTCTCATCTTTGGTAGCTTGGTTAACTCAATAGCAGCACACAAAGAGTTCATCTTCAAACATAAAACTGCTACAGAACTGTCCAGCCACTATAAACAAATCATAAAATTTAATGTATCAATGAGCACAATGACACTCTAAAATTCATATATAGAAACAAACGTTTTTTGCATAATTTATATATTCTTTTACTTCAATGTGCATCCGGTATCATTTTTCCCTTTAACTAAGAGGGAAGAACACACTAAAACATTTAATTAAACAAACCATATCCAACTAATAAATGATTCACACATTTGAGTCAAGAGAAAATTAAATTATATATTTTCTAAAGGCCCATATGACGCACAGGTCACAGTTTTACGATCAAGGATTAAAAATTCATAGAGCTATTTATGAAAGTCAAGAAGAATATTGCTACCTCATTTTCAGAATCGCAACCATCCGTTATCATAGTCGTCGTATAAACAAACCACCTACCAACACACTTGAGAAATCAATTAACATTTTCTCCTCATAAAACACAAATTTATCCAAGTTCACAGGAATAAGAATATATGCAAATGAAGGTACCTGATTTGGATACTCAGCAACCCCTCAATAATAAAGGGATATTCAGCAAGGACGCAGTCCAAAGCCTCACCCACATGAGCTTTATCAGTACAGAGGACTACTCGTAATTTTCTACATTAGTGAATAATATCATCATCAACAGGATTTCAGCCTTCCTAATGGCCACATCCACTAAAAGAAAATAAAATAAAAAAATGGACTGCTCAAATATGATATGCTGCAATGTATGAAGATTAATGAATCATTCACAAAAATTGCAGAAATTTAGAACTGCTCAATTGTTTCAATGAAATTCCTTTGCAACCTTTATTCATAAATGAAATCCTTAACTTTGAACAATGATTTTCTTCTCTTTTAAAGAGTTAATGGATCAAATAAGTACTCCAAGACAAATAAGTACTCCAAGAGTAAGAGATCGATAAAAGGGAAAAGCCAAACCGATGAAATTCCTCTACTCAGTTATGATATCTGTAGCTTTGAACAATGATTTTTTTTTTTTTTACTTTTAAGGAGATAGAGACAGCACTCAAAAAAAAAAAGATAGAGACACCTTATTGATCAAATAAAAATATCTAATAAGCAGGAGTTTTGCTTTGCATTTGAATTTGAAGAAGTTTTGCTGAAATCCGTTATTACAAAATTACCTTATTTTTGTGTTGTGTATTCCCGCTAGCAGGCCCTTTCTCTTCATACCTAAAAACTGCAAAAACAAAAACAAAAAACCGATGAGAAATTGATCGGAGACAGTGTAAACCGGCCGGTGAGTAAACGGTAGAGAGAAGATAATCAGAAAAAGAGAAGAATTCATTCTCATTTGTACCTGGTACAACAACTTTCTTCCTAATGCCTTCAACGTTTAGCCTCTCCGTATCCTTGACATCCTCAGAAATCGAACTCATCATCCAGCAATCGTAGTGGTCCTTATCACTTTGTTTCCGAAGCATAACGGTCAAGAATTCATGCTCATTGGTACCTGGTACCGCAACTTTCTTCCTAATGCCTTAAACGTTTAGCCTCTCTGTATCCTTGACATCCTCAGAAATCGAACTCATCATTCAGCAATCTCCAGGTCTCTTCTCCAAGATCCTTATGGTTATAGCATACCGTTGTTAGATATTAAAGTGGGGAAGTTCTGATGCACGGAGACTCTAATGCGGACATATAAGAAACTTCATGTTCATCTTGTGCTGCATTTCAAGTAAAGAATTCAACACAACGACATATTCAATCCTCAATCTCAATCTAAAAATTGAAAATTTATACCGAGCACAAATCCATAAAATTTACGAACAATATGGATAAGTCTATACATAAAACAATGTTTTACCTTTATAATCCTCTTTTTCTGACACTGTCCATCTGCCCTCAAACGCCTCGTCAAAAGACTCGTAAAATTTCTGCAATCATCACCAGATAAACAAATCAATTCGTCTTCTAAACATAACAGATCCGTAATCGCACCTAAATAGTAATAAGTACAAAATTATGAATCGAAAACTTACAACATCTGAAGAAGGTTGAAGCGAAGAAACAACGCAACCAAGGAACAACATCAACAGCAAAAACCGCATAGAAAGCTTCCGTCTATCCATTATTACCAATCAAAAGACACACACAAAAAACACTTTAATGAGATACACAGATGTCAGATTTGAGCGGAAGATCCAGGAAAAACAGAAGTGTTCCAAAGTGAGATTCGAAATTTATGTGAGAGAGTAGAGACGAAGTCTCTAAAATGAATTCACAGAAATACCATTAGGACAGCTACATGAAAAAAAAATCTTAATATTCTTTTTCAAACATATATAAAATTTGATGGAAAATTCTTCAGAAAATACCATATGTTCAATACTACGGATGAAATTTCCCTTGATTGTACACTTCCAGCTGTAGTAGAAAATACCATTTGTTCAATGGCTTCTTTGCAGATTGCGTCGATTCTTGCAGCTTCGTGATGATCTCCTTCTCCATTAGGGTTTGAAGAGGAGGGGATTTCTCAGATATGGTTTCTCCCAAAATGAAAGTGAATTAGGAGATTCAAATCCTCTTCATTCCATTTTCTCCGCTACCCCATCATTTCTAATTTATTTTGGGGAACCTAACTCCAAAAATGTCTTATCTCTTCAGTTTTTTCTCAGCCAAAACATTTCTGCTTCTCCTCATTGCTCACTTTGCCATTAGCGATGATCAAACACATAAATCAATCGACAAAATAGGCAATGAATTAGCAAATCGAAGTCGTTCGCAATCTGATTTCGTTTACTGCAAAGATTTTTTCCACCAAAATACACTCCCACCGGCTGGAACGCCGGATTTAGGAGCCTTAACGGCGATGACGACCAGAAAGACGGTGGTGAACGCCTCAAGTTCATTAACGCTTTTGAAGAATCTAAGATCATCGGTAAGCCCAAATGTTGCAAAACTCCTTGCGATTTGTGAAAAGGATTTTGAATGAATGTTGGAGGAAGGTGGATTTGATTGTGCCGCAGATGAAAGAAATCAATAGACATAGAGGTTTTGCCGAGAGGTTTCTTCCAAGAGATCGTGAGTCGTGGGAACTGAGGAATGGGACGTGGGTTGTCGGATGTTTTTTTCTTTTTCTTTTTCATGTATATAGAACGGGTCATTTACGGGTAATCGGGTGAAAAACGGGTCAATTGACGGTTTTTCACTCTAAAATATAATATAAGATGTGGTGTTGGTAGCTAGCCTATTCTAAACAAGCGTAATGCTTTATTGCACACAATTAGCAACTCAAGCAAGAAATAATTATTGGAAATTATGCACATGTAAAAGTAATGAAAAATCATCTAGTTAATCTTGATTATACCATTGAGATTAAATGTTAAAATGTTGTCCAGTGTTGTAGCATCAAGCACTCAAACACCCTTAAAAGGCTTCGAAACAAGTAATTTTTCATATGAAACTGCTCTAATTCTTAAGTCAATAAAAGATGGATGCTAGAGTGTGAATTATATGACAGAGTGTACGCAACAAGACCATTCCTTTAACATAGTACTGAGAATAATATGTATACTTCCTGGGATTGAAATGAAGACTATGAAGTTGAAGAAGTTTGAACATTAGAATTAGAAACAAGCACAACTCCCTCTCAAAATGAATTCATAGCTACTAACTTGTATTATAAGTGTTTGATCTAATGTCAAGCAGAAACATCAGAAAGAAAAGCCAAGACTGAGCAACTAATGTGATGAAAATCTCATCAGTTCTTGTGCGTGTACTCTGCTTAATTAATTAGTTGTCGATACTGCAACAATCATATAGTTCATACATGATGCAAACCAAGCAATATCGTAATCAAATTTTAAGCACTGAACAGAAAGAGAAAAAAAACTCAAATAGTTACCTCGTAAGGCGGCTATGGATGATGATTCGGGTGAGAAATATTATATTGGAGGGAGCTCCCTTCAGTCCAAGCAAAGGAAAGTAAAGGACGAATGTTTACCTCCCGCGTCATTCAATCAGTCAAAATAGAGCCCAGTTGTCTCTAATGTGTTTGAATGAATGAATCGGCAGCTAATTCAAATTCTTTACCCTCCCATGTCTGGACCGGAGGAAGCTCCCTCAAAAAACAATCTCCTCACAATCATATTACAGCCCTGTAAAACAAAAAGCCTTGTATATATATATGCAATTGATGAGAAAAAAACCTAATATACTGAAACAAACCAAAATTGAGCCAGGAAATTCCGGCTCAGGGTAAAGATGGAGTTTCTGTTGTATCATAACATTAGATTCTTATTTCTATGACGAAAGGAAATATTATGTAAATGACGTAAATCTAACGATACGATACGATACGATACAATATATATACACAATCTGATGCAGCAATGACTAACATGTTCAAGCCATAAAAACCATAGGCCATCAGCAAAAATTAATGACTCAACCCCTTACCCTTTTGTTTTTATAAAAACAAAACAGAAACTTGGTTGGATTCCAAAGCTCTAAAGATGGTAGCTTTTTAAAGTATATTCATTCATTATATATAACTCCTGATCAGATTCCTACATGCAAGAAGTTAAGATGATAAAATAAAATAAAAAAAGACAAACACAAAATCATAGATTGAAGTGAACAAAGATCATGCATATATATATTTATATAGGACTTTCAAGCTCTTTGAAAAGCTGGGATTTTAAGGAATCTGACTGGCAAACAACTGATTAAAGACAAATTATTACACATCATCACACTATATATACATGAATGAAATGAAAATTATGTTTTTCTTTCTTTCTTTCTTCCCTTTCACCAGATAATGCGCAAAAACGATTCTTTCACGTGTCTGGTTCATCAGTCAAAAAGATGACTGAACAATGACCAAGATTCTGCCGACAAGAAAAACAAAACAAAACAATGATAATACGTTAGAGATATCAATCAAAAAAATTCAAGAATTGAAAAGGAAAACGTACGTTCGGATTTTTCATCACATCCATATAAAGAATATATGAAAAATAAACGTTGATGGAAGGCAGATAAATAAGAGAGAAGATTTTTGGGTGGTATCTTCGTTTGTTCGTAGAGAACTGACGGCTAAATTACAATTTTGGTCCTCTAACTAGACACGTTTTTCGATTTTGGTCATGGTTTTTCTCCGGTGACAATTTTAGTCCTGTAAGTGGTCTTTTTTTTATAAAAATAGTCCTGAACGCCGGAAAGACCACTTACAGGACTAAAATTGGTCTTTTTCGGCGACAATTTTAGTCATGTAAGTGGTCTTTCCGGCGACAATTTTAATATTGTAAGTGGTCTTTCCGGCGTTCGGGACTATTTTTGTAAAAAAAAAGACCACTTACAGGACTAAAATTGTCACCGGAGAAAAACCAGGACCAAAATCGAAAAACGCGTTTAGTTAGAGGACCAAAATTGTAATTTAACCGAGAACTGACAACTAAACAAATCTGAAATCCATATTCGTTATACAACTTCATTCCGCATACGACAGATTCAGCCAAAAACTATCCGCTAAAAAAAAGTTTCAATTAGCTAATTAATTACGCCGAAAAAAACACAAAAATCACGGAGTAGAAGAAGGTGTGTTTGGTAGGAAACGTCTTAGTCATGATGATGTTCAGTACGTAAAAAGAAGAGATGAAGATCTATTACATTATAGTACTACTAGGCTACTAGGCATATATTATATTATAACACACCTGGGAGCAAAGTGACTGAGCAAAAGGTAGTGGTGGGACTGACCGGAGATTTTCAGGTGTTATGTACGTTTATCAAAAAAAAAAAATTCCAGAAAATATATCTTTTGTGTGGTTATGTATATAGGAAATAAAAGGTGGTGTGGGGTGGAGTTGTTGTGATGGGTTAGCATTATTGTTTGTGAAAACGATAATTTCATATATTGAAACGCAATAATATATACACAATTATCATAAGTTTTGCAGTAGTGTGTATTGAGAAAGACGAAATTTCAATGATATTCATCTTACAATTCAAATATAAGTGTGTATATATTGTTGCGTTTGTGTTTCAATTTAAAGATGTATTTGAAAAAATCAATCGGTTCATCTCAACCACCATTGTGTCATTTTACTTCATATAGAGTCGACCCACCACGTATCGTTTCACCTAAGAAAGAATTATAAAACCCACTGAAAAGAAAAATCTAGATCAATCGCCGGCACTCAACATGTCAAACGATTATTAAAGTGAAGGGCCATTCATTCATATGGCTATAGTGGCGGACGCAGGATCTTGTATAAAGGAGATAATAAAAAATTTAAAGTAGCAAATAAAAAATTAAGGGGAGGGACAAACAAGATGCATGCTACATATAATAGTAGATTATTTTTAGATTGAAAAGGACAGTTGTCCCCGTTAACTGTACGTAGGTACCACTGTAAGGCTAAGTATATAGTTCTAATGGTTGAAGGGCCTATTTATTGCTATGTGACTATAGTATTTCACCTCCTATGTTAAACACGTGTAGATATATTTTGCATTATTTTGTGCCTTTTTTCCCACTTAAGCAACAGCCTTATCTTCACCCCTACCCAAGGAATTGGGATCCTCTGCTGTATATTGGCCCCTGTTGTGGTTGCTGTGACGCGAAACGGTGTCGTTTTGCTTCCACACGACGTCGTCCAAGTGTATCCGTTCCGCCGTGTATCCGTTCTAGGACCAAAACGACGTCGTTTCCCTGCCAAACGACGCTGTTTTGGCGTCACAGCAGCCTCTGCTGTGTTTAACCTACAGCAGAGGATCCGCCTCCCACCCAAGTGCCCATGAAATGATGTAAAGGGAATGTCAATTATCTTGTCATTCGGTGTTCATTTTGGTTTTCTTATGCTCTGGAGTTTGGCCTAATGCTGCATTAGTTTCCTAGAGGGGAGCCAGAATTTTAATTTGGGTGGGCTAATAGACTATATTGAGTTTGTCAGGTAGACTGGATTAACAATATTTTATGGGTCAAACTGTATTACATAAATTTTATAGTGTAATATTTTACTTTCCGGATGGGCTTAGCCCTCTGCCAATATACTGGATACGTCCTTGAGTTTTCCTTAATTTATTTTTTTCATTTCATTTTGATGACTTCCATCAAGGACGGAATGAGGGGAAAAAAAATCGGGTGAGCTAAGGCAGAAAGTGTAATTCTTTGATTGATTTTATGGTACAACAATTGTATTAAATGTAATGAAATATGACCACATATTTCTACACCCGTCATAAAACACCTTGTCGGAGGAAAGTAAATGTTTATCGGTGATAAATATCAAGATGACTAAAAATATGAAACGAACCGGAAATAACAGGGAAGGAAA
Organism: Gentiana dahurica var. dahurica; assembly: GCA_024500145.1. NCBI lineage: Eukaryota > Viridiplantae > Streptophyta > Magnoliopsida > Gentianales > Gentianaceae > Gentiana > Gentiana dahurica. The sequence goes on from CM044897.1 coordinate 120,389,322, forward strand.
TAAAAAAAACAAAGAGGATACATCGGGTGAGATTAACTTCAAACTGATAATCCGAATATCTAAGGGCGATATTTTGATATAATTTATTTATTTTAAATAAACGATGCAATATATTTACCCTTCAAGTAAGGATCAACAAGATATCGCCCTAGTGATGGACATTAGGATGTAACCTGGCAAGTGATCAGGGTCCAAGCCCTGTTAAGGGCAAAAAGAAGAGTGTGTAAAACTTTTCGCTTCCGTAAGGAAAAAGTAATTCAAATAACGTGGGTATCGTGGGATAGAGTTATAAGGTAAAGTCGGCCAGGATTGTAATGTACAATGGGTTGGGTCTAGAAATATACACTATATACAACAAAAAAAAATGAAAATAAAAGCCACCGGATTCTATTGGTACAAAAAAATACTTCGAGCACCATATTTTTTCACGAAAAATAACGTCAATATCACCGACGTAACTGTTAAACGAACAGAGATGTTCGTGAACAAACTCATGTTTGGCTCGTTAGTGTTTGTTCGTTTTGCTTGACGAGCCGAGTTCGAACATGATTGTAGGCTCGCTTGCTTAAAGAACGAACACGAGTTTGGTTCACGAACGTTCGATTATGTTCTTGAACGTGCTTATATAATAAATCAATTTACAGTAACCGTAACTCAAAAGAGAATAAGTCATTCATTAATCTAATAGAGATTATAGATTGATTTTATATAATATTTAGATATATTTATAATAAATTTTTTTGTGTGATGTATGTAATATTAATCTATAGCGTGTTAATTTTGCATTTGCATTTTATTTATTATACCTTAACGAGTCAAACTCAAGTCGGAAGGCAACAATATGTTTTACGAGCCGAGCTCGAACACGAGTTTGAACATTTCATTTTTTAAACGAGTCAAGCTCGAACATGATATTTTATTTGTTCAACAAACGAATAAGCTTGTGAGCTAAACGAACTTAAGTTCAAACCATCAATACTCGGCTCAACTCGTTAATAGCTCTAGGTGCAGACATGTCCTTTTAAAGTTGTGAGTTGAATATGGACTTTGAATGATAAATGTCTTTCTGGTTGCTCATTTGATAAATCAATCTCTATAATAAGTTGATATTTGACGGAATTAACGGTTTTTCTACATTAGTTACTTTTTCGGTCTTCAGCTGCTCGTCGAAGGAGGTTTGGTATAATAGTTTTCCGGGGGCCGTGAGGTTTAAATGTTTTTTTTTTTTTTTTCCTCTTTTGATTGAACTATACTTTCCTTTAAAATACACTATTTCTTACAAAAAAAATAAGTGGTGTTTTTATAAATAACAATGATTTACGGGTACATTATGTTTACTGTGTAACAATACTACTTATTTATGTTTAAAATAAAAAAAAAAAAAAAAAAAAGACAATTCTACTCTCTTTTTTAAAGAAACAATCAGATATTATTACATTGGAAAGGTTACAAACTAGTCCAGAACATTTCCAGAAAAATAATCAGCTAGCCCTGGAGTTAGGCTCAACACTGTAACGCCCCCAGACCTGGCGTCTGGTAAGACTACATGAGCCATAAATTGTCCGGTCAATTGCTTAGACCGTCGTCCTCGCTTGGTCTAAAATGGCTAACCCGAGTTGACAAGATATTTTATGTCTCACACTTATATGGAGGTGAGCTTTCTGCTAATTTCCCGATGTGGGATTTTACATTCTCACCCCCTTAGAAGGGATCGACGTCCTCGCCAGGACGGCCAAGACTGGTCCTGGATCGTCCCTACCAGAGGCAACTACACCATCTTTCTTATACGGTGCAGCGCTTAGGGCCGTCTGATAGTCGGCTCTGCTACTATTCTGTAACGCCTGCAGACCTGGCGTCTGGTAACGCTACATGAGCCATAAATTGTCCGGTCAATCGCTTAGACCGTCGTCATCGCTTGGTCTAAAATGGCTAACCCGAGTTGACAAGATATTTTATGTCTCACACTTATATGGAGGTGAGCTTTCTGCTAATTTCCCGATGTGGGATTTTACAAACACAAATTACAAACTCCATGCAATTTTCATATTTCTATCTCGATTTTGAATATTAGACAAGAAAATATGGACAGGTTGTGTGACTCCACTTCAATGATGAACCAAATGGTTCCTCTAAAACCATATTCCTTTGACAACTTCATGAAAGTAATAGGGAAATCTCTTGCACAGTTGGTTCCCATAAAAAATGCACTGAATACTCATTTTAAAAAGAAATTTTATCACTTTTGGTCCATCACGTTTTAACTTTGTTTAAAAAATAGCCCATATGTTTTTGAATGACATTTTTGTTGCACTAAATTAGTATTTTGTTTCAATCTTAGGACAATTGCACAAGTATCCGTGTAAGTTAACGTCGACTAAACGTTGAATCCGATCAAGGAATGTCGATTTTAGATGAAAAATAAAATCACACGAGACCGCCAAGTCGGATTTAATATTTAGTCGACGTTACCCTAGACGACTAATTGGAAAATTGTCATAAAATTGAAACAAAATATAACTTAAGGGACCAAAAAAAGATGAATGTTATTTTCAAACGAAACTAAAACATAAAAAACTGAAAGTGTTAAAATACCTTTTAAAAATCGATGGTAAATCAATAATTGAATTTCAAATGTCCATAAGTGCCTAGATAATATGGGGTTCAGATCAACTGTCCAAAATGTCTGTCAAATTAAAAACGGTACCGTTTTATTCAAATATTCATTTAACATTTCATCAAGTGCCTCCAAAGTCGTCGAGGAGTGATAGAATCACAACAAAAATACATAACAATGTGCCATAACAATGATCTGCACCATTGATTGTTGTGGGATCTATATTGATTGAACTAGGTCCCACAATAATCAATGGTACAGATCATTGTCATGACGCAACGTTGTGTATATTCGTTGTGACTCTATCATTTCTCAAAGTCTAATCGGACGGATTTAAAAAAAAATTATAAATAAATAAAGAAAGAAAGAAATACTCCATAAAATTAAGAAATAAAAAATAAAAAAAAAGACGGAATCATCTTATTGCCGTAAAGAAATTTTGGAAATCGGGTCTCTGGTTGGCCGACGTCGATTCAGAAGCCGGAGCCTTGACAAATCAAACCGCTGGTTAAAAGCCTTGTCGTTTCCGCTCTTGGAGAAATCCATTTCCCGGCGTTTTCATTCCAGTCACCGGAAAATCACTAACATCAGTGTCTGTTTAATTGATTGATGGCTTATAGGAGGAGGCAGAAATTGGGCGAAGTTCCGTCGACTAAAGATGAGATTGGGAGCATTCATATTCCGCCTCCGCCACCTGGTGATGTTGGTGACGACACTGCTCTGCCGTCATCTTCTTCCCTAGCTGCTAAAGCCATTAGAGCATCTTCTGCTTATCAGGATTCGTCTCTGTCCTCCGCCTATGGCCAGTCCGCGCTTTCATCCCCTCGTGATTACGTTTCCTTCCGATCCTCTTCCTCAACGGTTAAGGTTTTTTCCTTTATCTAATTCTTAATAGTTTTAATGATTGAACTACTATTAATTGTGCAGGGAAATGATGTAGTTGATTGATCTGAAACTCTGTTTGTGGGAGTGTCAAATTCTACTTTTTAACATACTGTTTGTACATTTTACTGCACTGTTCCAGTTGGAACAGTGGAGTATAGGACTGTAGCCAGGGAAATGAACATGCTTTGGGGTGGTTTACAATTGAAACAAGGTGAAATGTTTTTAAGTGTTCAGGAATTAGTGTTGCGATTGAGTTGAGTTCTCAAATGGAACTTTTGTGTTGGGGATGATGTGCATCTGCAAGTGAACTTTTGTTTACGGGTTCCTGTGGTTGATACTTGAAAATCTTATGCTGAGACTGCTTCTAATGATGTATGTTGGGGGGTAAAAGATGTTGCTCTCTTTTAAACCAAGAAATCTTTGTCAGTGTCTAAACATGATGAAGCTTTTCTCTTCACCCGGTCAACAATAGTTTCCTTCCAAAAACATATCAAATGGCATTTCTTGTGATCCTTCCTTTCGTCATTCAGGCGAGGAATCAGTGAAGTTAGTTCTTTTGTACGTAACTTTTCAATGAGTTGAATGATGCTCGGTCGTATTCTTGGCTTCTTAAATTCACTGAAATCATTTCTAGAGACTTGAAATTATGCTCATTGTGCAAACACTTTGAACTCTTCCGAATTTGAAAGACAAGGCACCATTGGAATCAAATTGAAGATGTAATGTATTGTTGGCTTTTCTTTTGGAAAGGCATTCACTTGATTCAATGCTTTTGACACAACCATGAATTTCTGTCCTATAGTTCCTGGCTTCCTGCTATTTGAGCTTGTTTGGAAAATATTTGTGGTCTTCTTTTCATTGTTTTCTTTATTTTGCAATGACAATTTGTATACATTGTTGCAGGATTCTTCCAGCTATGGGTTTCCTTCATTGAAAAGTTCAAATGAGCCTAAACAAAGTTTCTGGGGAGTGCTTGCTAATAAGGCCAAATCCATACTCGACGATGATATTGAAGAAACACCTGGAAAAATAGGTTCTCAGGTACCCAGTAGATTAAACAAATGACTGGGTAAATATCTAAATCACAACCGTCTGTCAGCTTGTTTTCCAGATGCAAAATAAAAATAAATAAATAAATAAAAATACTCACACACATTCATTTTGTAATAACAATGACAACAATTGCCATATTATTATTACTACTACTAAAAAAACATCAAAACTGTCTTTACATGTCTTTCGACAGTTGGTCATATCAGTATTTGATAACCAAATGGCTTTGACAGTTTGGCACTTTGAAAGATCATAGAAGTCTGGTTACTGATTTTATCATCTTGACTTTTGTAACGTTCATTTTTTGCGGGTGCAGTTTGAAAGGGAATATCAGTCAGCAGAAAAACATCCAAAGACGGAGAACCCTACTTTACAGAGGGGACTTGGTGCTATTGCTTCTTCGCTTAATTATATTGGAGGGACAATTGGAAATGTGTTAGAAGTATGCTTCTTATTTCTTTTTCCCAAAAAAAGTCTGATATGTTCTTGTAAGTTGGTCTGTTCAAGCATGATTATTCATCTAAAGGTCACTGAGAGCTGTCTATGTCTCTAAGATACCATTATGTTAACCAACTAGTTTACATATAAAAAAGATAAGTTGTAGATACATAGTTAGTAGCTTTTAGGACTTTTGGTTTGATTTCGCAATCATAAAGAATATGGACAACGTTTTCTGGAAGTTGTATAACACGGGCTGACAATTGCTATTTTTGCATTTTGATGTCTGTGGTATTCTTTCCCTGGTGTCTATAGGTGAATGTATCTTTTATAGTCTTAGCTGATATTGCAGTTTTTCTTCATGAACTTAGGGCTGGCTTTATATCTACGTTTGAAATTTATTAGAGCTGAAAGAAACTAAGTCATTTGTTTGACTAGCTGATCGAGATAACCTACTTGTGTGCTGTTCGAATGATGAACTTTGCTGTTGTTTAAATCACTGTTTTGATTCCTTTGATACTCCACTGTACAGGAGGGTCTTACTGTTGTGGAAAATCGCACGGCTGACATTCTTCAAGAGACGCGTAAACTCCAAATAAATAGAAAGAGCAGTAGATATATCCCACAGAATGAAGACATGAATTTAGGTAGGTCAAGGCAACATTCAATGGTGCAGAATGTCCAACCCGAGAAGCATACTGATGTAGAGATGCAATTGAAGGCCTCTCGAGACGTAAGGTGCAAACTGTGTCACTTGTTTCAATACTGGATTAAATGTTTGATGTGGGTTAGGTTCATTTGACTTTTTTTGAGTCAACCAATAAATATCGTGTCTCAACTGTTTTCATTTGTTTGGTTTTACATTATGTTGTCATTCTGTACGTTTTTCCAAGATTCAGAAAACGGTCTTCTTTGCAGGTTGCCATGGCAATGGCTGCAAAGGCTAAGCTACTTTTACGGGAGCTGAAGACCGTTAAAGCTGATCTGGCTTTTGCAAAAGAGCGTTGTGCTCAGCTGGAAGATGAAAATAGAATTCTACGTGAAAGCCGTGAAAGAGGAGATAGCCCAGAAGATGATGATTTGGTATTTTTCTTCTCTTTCTCCAAGATTTGTTGTTCCTCGTCTTCTTCGGACATTTACGTGATCCATATATGCATAATATTGAAGAAAAACCACTAGAATTTGTTCTAATAATTATGGCTTGGTCCTTGTACTATCATTATATACAATTTGGTCTCTAAGTTTTTTATATTTACAAGTATCTCTTCGCACCTGTATCCTATATTTTTCAAAACTGGCACCTGAGTATGTGTATCCGTACCCGTGCAAGCTAGTTAGTTGCAAAGGGATAATATTCCTAAATCTTTTTTGTTTCAAAAGCCTACTAGTTCTGATTGCAGTGTTTCTGACTAACAGATAAGGCTACAACTAGAGACACTTTTAGCCGAAAAAGCTCGGTTGGCTCAAGAGAACTCGGTGTTTGGAAGGGAAAACCGATTCCTAAGGGAAGTTGTTGAGTACCATCAGCTTACAATGCAAGACGTCGTGTACCTAGACGAATGCAGTGAAGAGATGACAGAAGTTTATCCTGTGGGGGTAAATTCGGTCCCTGATCTTCAATCAGTGAATTCGTCGTCACTCCAGGTTTCTTCCACATCTTCACTGTCTTCTTATGACGGAAATACACAGTTTAATGAATCGGGACCCTCTCCAGTGAGGAGCACCCGGTGATTCCTCGTGTGATGTGTACGGTTTGGACTTGTACAATATTTACTTTGCTAATGTGCCCTTTTTGGTTTTTGATGATATAATTATAATAAATTATGTAAAATTTGTTGCTGCTCTATGTGGTTTGTTGTGATCGTAAAAAAAATGCCAAGTATAGTAGACTAATAAATTACTGTCTTATTTATTTATTTATTTATTTTGAGGGTAAAAAACGTTTTATTTATCGATTAAACACAGTCCGCTATACAAGCACGGATTACATGAGGGGAGGAGAAGAATCTCATTCTAGGCAACCAACAAGATTGAGGTCTTTTCTAACAAGAAAATGGGCAGGTATGTTACCTTGTTTTTTAACAAAAGAGAAAGATAGAGAAATGAAAGTTGGCATAGTTTTATACCGTCCCCTATAATACTTCCGGCTGGAGATAAGTCTTGTACTTGGTTCTGAAAGTGATGGTGTAAGGTAAGCGACTCACCTTCAATGATAATGTTAAAGAACCCCGTGTGAGCGCAAACGTCAAAGCATGATAAATCGCTAAGGCTTCTCCTACTAAGACATCATACCTACCTTCTAGTTTTTTTGAGAAGCTTCAATTAATTTTCCTTGACTATTACGAAGTATTCCACCAACCGCCGTTGACGACTCACTAAAACCTGCATCAATATTAAACTTGATGGAGCTTGGGTGTGGAGGCTTCCATTTAACATCAAAGTTCCCGCCCTTGGCAATATCTGGATGTCTCGTGATAGCATGTGTATATTCATCCACCTCGATTGCCGAACGATTGCGAATGGAGTTTATGTGCACCGGTACACCTTGGAAAAGATTCCCATTTCTGGCCTTCCAGACGTTCCATAACAAGTAGATAACATGGACTAGCTCGGATTCATTGTTCAAGTTGAGCATTTCATAAAACCAATCAAGAAATGAGTGTATTCAAGTTTTGAGTAAAACTCACCTAGGTGATGATTGCATCAATTAGATTGTGGGATAAGGCATTCAAAAAGACAATGCCAAATTGTTTCTTCCTGCTGTAAACATACTTGGCATAAGCCAGTGCCAACACCTCCGGACCGAAGTGTGGATGCCGTAGGTAAAATATTGTTGTTAAGCTTCCAGATAAAATGAATAATCCGCGGCTTTACTATCAATTTCCACAAGCTAGTCCAGAGTCTACTGCATGAGGGTGAGGATGATGAGGCCGGAGATGCTGACTCCCAAAATTTAAGCTCATGAACCAATTGGTATCCAATTTAAACTGTATAGATCCCATTATTCGAGTGGTGCCGTATCATCCTTTTTGGCTTTTGGAAAAAGTGGAATAGACATGATTTTATCCACCTCAAACGGGTTGAAGGCCTCCCAGATCAAGTCTTGTCTCGATTGGCGAGTAAATGAGTTGATAAGACAACTTACATTGTAGTTGGGTAGCTTTTCTTCATTGGATGCGCTTGGAATGAAGGTAAAGCAAGTAGCCAAGCATCATTGATGATATCAATATTATTTCCGCTCCCAACTTTCCATCTTAACCCACGAAAAAGGAGCTCTTTCCCATTTAAGATGCTTTTCTAGATAACCGAGGGGTTTCTCGTGAGGATAGCATCTTTAAACTCTCGATCATCAAAATATTTAGCTTTAAAGACACTAGCTGAAATGGAATCAGGTGTAGCCAGAATTTTCCATGCCTGTTTCGTTAGGAGTGCTAGATTAAAACATTCAAGATCCCGAAATCCGCCTTTTTCTTACAACAATGATTCCAAGATTTCCAATGAATTTTATCTTTCTCATCTGAAGAACCCCAAAAGAATTGTCTTGTTAACTTTTCTAAGTCAATAATTAGAGACTTAGGTAACTCAAGCATTGCATGACATATTGGGGTAATGCCTGAATGATAGATTTAATTAACACCTCTTTTTCAGCTGGAGATAAAAAGTGAGCTTTCCAGCCATAAATTTTCTTCTGCACTCGCTCTTTTATACTCAGAAAAATATATTTTTTTCACTTGCCAATAATGTACGGTAAGCCCAAGTATTACCTACACCATTGACCGTCCAACCTAAACAAGCGTAAGTAACTAAGTATAATACTTGGTGCAAAAAAGTTGAGTTGCCGCTTTCTAAAGAGAAGTTTCCCAGGGCTCGACCGCGTGCCTGTTGATGAATGAGCCGCACAACCCCTTTACGGGCTCCGTAGCAAGAAATGATATATTGCTCTTTCGCTCAAAAAATAATTTCTCAGGCATCGTAGTTGTTTTGGGAACATTCAACGCGTGCAATCTCTTTTCCATCAATCCAACCTGAAATTTGAATTTGAATGTCTTTTGTATCTGCTTGTTCGATTAATTCAATAGCTTTTAAAGTCGATGGGTTTTTCTCTTACTATAAATTTCATTGTTGTCGGCATTGACCAATAATTTTTTGTTCTTAGCAAATTTGAGTCTGAATATTTGGGTATTTTTTAAACCCGATGTCACTTAGAAAGCATATTTCATGCTTTATGACTAAAATTCAATCGGTAAACTAAACAGTAGTATTTTGTCTAAAATTGATTTAGAATCAATTAGTGAAAAAATTAAATAGTAAAACTCAAAATAAAAATGTGTTACGTTAATATTTTATGTGAAAATACTTTTACTTTTGGGCATGTTTGGTATTGAGGGGAAAAAAGTGTTGAGAAGACATGATTAAAGAAAAGAAAAGATTATCAACATCTATTTAAGTATGCAGAGAAAAGATACTGAGAATATAATTGATTCTCAATTAGATGGAGGGAAAAATGACTACTCTATTCTCCATTTACTTTTCTTCAAGAAAGAATGAGAATTAAAAATAGAAAAAAGAATCACATTTTCAGAAAAGGTAGTAAGTTAAGAAAAGATGCTTATCTTATTTTCAGTAACCAAACGTATCCAAATTGAGAAAAGAAAAAGAATCTTATCCATTTTTTCCCTATCAGACACTCCCTTAAAACTTAACCAGTTGAGAAAGTGAGTAAATAAATGAACCATGACTCTTTTATCATTCAATATACTCCAGGAACTCTCAGTTTAGAAAATCATGACACGGGCTTATAAAATTTACAAAATATACAGAGAATTTAGTTTTCTTTTTTTTTTTTTTTCCACTTACCATTATTATTACAATACATGAATAGCACCGCTGGCAAAGGTGTTCACTGCAACCATTGACCGCAATCAAAGCATGTGCTGTATATGGGTATAAAAAAAAGGGGATGGGGTTCTCTTGCTCTGTGGAATTGTCTCCCTCATCACAATGTCCTTTTCACTTTCATGACACCCCACAGAGCCACGTTCGTGTTAAGACGTTGAATCAAGTGTAATGCATTTTTGTTATGTTTCTATCATATTTCATCACATACCTTTTTTATGTGAAATATAATAGGGATATTATATATGATACATGCAGTCTGGTATAACATAATCCGACGATCATTCGTGAGACTCCATGATACTCCATCTCATCATAGCAACCATGATACTCCATCTCATCATATAGACGATCCACTCGATAACCATATAGACCGATCGTAATAAACCTAACCTTACATGCTCGTTAAAAAAACACAAAACAAAATAGTAAATAATAGTTAGTATTTACAATATTTTAAGAATAATAAATTATGAGACAATCCTTCGTGCAATGAGGGGTTGTTTATGGATTCGGGGGGCCTTTATAATATAATACCATACCACCACCATCATCATGGCAATCTTTCAAAATTTACATCATTCAATTACGGAGCTGTACGTTAGAACCAAACAATTATTTTTTTCCCTTCTTACTAATTGAAAACAATTATTATTAAAAACATCATTAATTACTCCTTTTTTTCCTTTTCCAGCGTACATGAACCCTGCATAATTCTTCCCTAGGTTCAATTACGTCATAGGCAAAAATTATCGTATTCTTTTTGTCAGAATTATAAGCAAATGTTGATCGGTCAACATTATTTCTTCTCTCACCAAAAAAATATTTTCGTCATGAAAAATGATCAAATCAGAGTTAAAAGCCGCGAGAAAGAGAACCACCAATTAACAAGATCAATAACACGGGAAGTTATTATGTGGTAAGGTTGTTAAAGTGTCTCATATTAGAAACTTGTGGTTGTTTCACCCACCATATTAAGAGGTGGACTTCCCTCACCTCACAACCTAAGTTTTGGATATGAGGCCCCTCCTCTTATATGGGTTTGAGATTTCTACAAAGGTAATTTGAGGTGAAGTGACGGGTGAAACGATCGGAACCACATAGTTTAAATACATAATTAAACTGTGTTGTATGTATGGTTCCACACGGTGTCTCACCGTGTGGAGACACCACACAATAACTTCCCCAATAACATGCAACCCTTCTCTAGCAATGAAGTGTGCATGGAAGTTACCGCTATGTCTAACACAACAAAACAAAACAAAAAAAGAAAGAGATTAAAGAAACCAAATAATTTAAGGGTAAAAGTTGTAGAGAACTATTTTTAATCTATAATGGGAAAAACACAAAAAAAAAATAGGGTTGAGAAGGACAAAAACGTGTCTGTTATTTATCACTTTTAAGTAAATCCATCCCGTATAAAATAAAAATAAAAAATTCATTATGAATGTTCATTTTCATCGTACAATTGCTCGGTATATATCCATCCATTGATCAGTATTAACCATATCATACCAAATGATGATAAAAATTTCATAATGTTAAAAATAAACATCCGTAATGAACGTATCTTTGTCACTTGGCAGCATAAAAAGAGCAAAGGTCGTGTCATTGTTTTGAGATAGGAAAATAATATATGTACTACACATGAGATGTAGTCCACAATCACTATATACGTTACGACAATAATATTGTCGTGAAAAGAAATTTTACGATAACATTATTTTCGTAAAAAGTTTTAACGACAATAATATTATTGCAGTAAGAATAAATTTCACGACAATAATATTGTCGTAAAATTTCTTTTTACGACAAGATTATTATCGTAACGAGTAGGATGTAGTCGACATTTATAATGAACTGAAATAGTGCATGTATCAGCATCGTTTGAGATATGTCACCAAAAAGACGAGTGAATTGAATTGCCAGAGACAGGACCACGTATCCACCGATATCAGAAATAAATGCACAAATAAAATAAGTAAATAAAAACACTCGTAAATATTTGGCTTTCGCAAGTTTTCAGATTCCCAACGAAACTTTTTCATTGTATTTGGTCTCGTGGTCCTGTTTTCTATTTAAGTATTTATTTTTGTTTTGTTTTAGAGCTGTTCTTTGTTTTTTTCAGTTCGGGAGGCTGTCATAGATTTATTCTTTTCTTATTTCTTGCAAAAAGAGTCAAACATACGGCTAAAAGAGATGGTTACAATACCTTCATTAGGGAAGAAGTTATTTAAATTTTTTTTTTTCTGTTAAACTTGTAAAACTGTTAGGAGCTTTAGGGCCGTCCCTGTGAATCTGAATGTGCTAAGCCAAATTTATTTATCGGGCTTTTGACTAATTTGTGTTTTTTCTTTTGTCAACTAAAATTTTTTAGAATAAAATGAAACATGTATCTAAAAAAACGTATAAAGCCAACTAATAATGTTATAAATATTACAAATGAAATTTTTTGTCAAAGCCGGTTTACAAATATGAAAGTCTTTTTAGGCTTTTCTTGATTTCTTTAAAAAGAAAAACATTTTTTTTTACTTAAAAAAAGTACTAATGGGCTGAAACATGAGTTTCTAGTTCTATAATACTATTACCTTATTTTTTAAGTAGGCACTTAAAATAGCAGATTTTCGGTAGACCCTAAACCATGACCTGGTTGGCCTGATCCAAGGGACGGGTCTGGGAGCTTTTATGTTGTTAGGTGATGTATCGGACTAATTGTCATTAGAACAAGTAATTGGATTAGCTTTATCTAACAAATTGCGATTATTGTCGATGAGACTTAGCTCAAATGATTAAACGAAGAATATCTATCTCAAGATGTTGAAGTTTTTTATTCGAGTACCACCATATGCGTGTGGGTTTATTTTCTTTTAAAATGAGATAATTACGTTTGTGGAACAAGAAAGAAAAAAAACGAGATGACAACTAGTGATTAATTATTTCTATAAATAGCCTCCTTATAATATCGATGAAAAGTGTATGGAGAAATTAGGGAAAAGGCTACATTCACCAAAGATTCCCTCCCGAAACATCCCCGAAAGGAAATCATCATTGTAATATTCCGATTTTCGGGAAAAGGCAGACGTGTCATTTTACGAAAACGAAATATTATTATTGCTTTTCTTTTATTGGAGTTAAGTATTTTATTAATTATTTTAATCATGATTTTCGAGTTATATGTATATATAATTAAGGAAATCTGATTATTTGATAATTAAGGGCAATTAAGGAAAAGGGGTTTAATTGGGAAATTGGTATTTAAGGAAAATTAACTCAGATTAATCCTATAACCTACACACTAATCAATAAATCGGTTTCACGTTCCTTCTCTACGCAAATTTTGAGAGGAAGAAATAGGGCTTGGACGATTTTCACAAATTCTAAGAGAAAGCTTAACCGCTTTCAGATCAGACGAGAGATTTGGAATCGGTGTGAGAAGGGGCAACGTTTGGATATCAGTTGGTGGGAAGTGCAGCAGATTTTCAGAGGCTTTTGAATCTGGTTTTTGGCTGCAATCAAGTAAGAGACTCTTCCTATGATCTCGATTATGATTCGTAAAGTTTAGATCATGTTTTAAGATGCGTAGATGCAAGAAAGATGTGTTTTTCGTTGATCAAAGGATCATAGATGTTTTGGAATGTTTAGATATGTTTTTCTATGTTTTACTGTGTTGAAATCGATGTTAATTAGGTTAGAAACAGTTTAGAAATCGCGTTTTGAAGATTTTAGCGTTGTAGGAAAAACCCAGGCAAACGAGCGTTTGCGATCATAGCATCTCAAACGGGCGTTTGCACAAGGCAGACGGGCGTTTGAGGTTAGACTTTTGATTCAGGATGTAGCCTTTTTTGACGGACGGGCGTTTGGGGTTAGTGAACGGGCGTTCGATGTCGAACGGGCGTTCATAGGGTGTCAAACGGGCGTTTGACCTGTTTTACCTTGTTTTTACTGTTTTAGCGTTTCAGATTGGTTTTCGTCTTCATAATCGTGTTTTCACTGTTTTAATCCCTTATCCATGATATGTTAACATTGTTTAAATATAAACAAGCCTGAATTGAGTTTCTGATTTGTTCAGTTAAAACACCGAATATACTCTTAAAGGGAGTTGAAGTTCGGATCCGTCGGAAGAGAATGATAGACTTGTGCTTTGATGAATTAGCATTCATCAATGTCTGTGTAATTGCTAGACCTTGTAATGTCTAATGGTCTAGGAAGAGAGTGGTAAAGGTGAGGGAGATTAATTGAAAACACTTAGGTGGTTAGTTAATCATCCTAATAAATACGTACTTGACTAGTAAAAGATTAAACAACATGTCTCTCTTGGATAGGCACCAGTCTATATCGCGATGTATGTGCTACCTCTGAAGGTGGAATAACCCGTAGGTCAAAAAAACAACAAGTTCGGGTGACTCCACTGAGGCGCGCGTGCTATCGGAGTCTACCTATTCTAAACTTCGTGGATATTGGTGTGATCCACTAATATGTTGCCAGGAGTGTCCCAAAAGTGGATACGCGTAGTGCCCTTGAGTGCGGTTGTAACATAGATAAGTTAAGTAGAAACGTTTAGTCAATTCATGTTGATGGACATGAAATGAACCCCAGATTGAGTCGGTCACATATAAACAACTAAACTTCTAAATATCTTTTCTTTATAAATCATAATTGTTGTCATAACTTCTGTTTCTTATTAAGTACGTTGTACTTACCTCAAATGCATGTTTTCTATGTGTTTGGGGATGAGAAGACGAACATGTCGATAATGTTTACGAGGAGGAGTTCGATGATGACATTTGAAGACGCCTCATTGAAGACTTTACTTTTATTCTTTTACTATTCTTCTTTAGACTGTGTTAGACTTTTGGTCTTTCGAGACTTGTAGTACTTTTACGTTTCTTTTGAGAATGTCGTACGTTTCTTTTGGATTTCGTATTTTTCCTTGAATGTAATAAGTTACATTTCCATCTTTAGATTTCATGTTTCTATTCTTGGATGTTTGGAATTTTTTCATACTCGAGTCTTTTGCTTATTTTTGATACGACGTAGTAGAAGCTTACGTATAAAGTGAATTTGTTTTTATTTTATACGTGCCGAACGTTTCTTTTCTGGATAAGGACTCGGTATTCGGGAACGGGGCGTTACAATCACCATTCATTTTTTTTTCTTCTTTTTTTCATATGATATATTAATCTCAACTAATGGATGAGATTTGATTTCGGTAGTTTTCTGTGATAAATTTCGGTAGACCTAGTCTATTCCAGAAAGTAGTATTGCAATACATGTAGCATCAGAAACTTAAGCAATTGGTACCTTTATTACAAAAGTCTGTTTTTTATTTTCTCATATATAAAGAAAACATAATAATTATGACGTCATTGACTACTATATTGACATATAGTCCTTAAATCAATGACTTAGTTTGAAAGGTCAAAGAATTATGCCTAGTCAATGCCCTAAGACGGTAAGAGAAGTTTGTGGGATACTTGGTAAGTCTCGTATCGATAAAATAAAATTATACTCACCTTCATATAAATATGAAACATAAAGGTCTTGTTAACTGTGTTAGCTTTTTTAAATCAAGCGAGGACGGCGGTATAAGCAGTTGACCGGTCCATTTATTACTTATTTAGCGCTACCAGACCCGGGGTCGGGGCGTTACAGAATGGTATCAGAGCCGATTATCGACGGATCTAAGTGCCACACCGGAGAGGTGGTGGGGGACACCTCTAGAAATCCTCCGGTAAGGACGAATTGGGGCAAGTCCATTGGGACAAGACTTGGCCGTCCTGCCGAGGACGTCAATCCCTTATAAAGGGGGGAATGTAAAGTCTCACATCGGTAAAGTAAAGTCGTGCTTAACCCCGTATAAGTGTGAGACATAAAGATGTTGTCAACTCGGGTTAGCTCTTTTAGAATAAGCGAGGACGGCGGTCTAAGAAGTTGACCGGACCATTTATGACTCATTTAGCGTTACCAAACCCGGGGTCTGGGGCGTTACAATACTAGAAATAACACAAATTTCTAACATCAGTACAAATCATTCACTATACTCATGTAATAGTTTTAATCGAAATTGATTGTACTTCAAATAAGATCGATATCGGTCCAAAACAACCGTTTTGATACATGAATATCCAACTTGAATGAGAGTTCTTTATACAAAAAGCCCTCGAATGGCAGTAGGCTCAAGGTTTCGGATAAGATATATTGAGGCTAGCTCTGGACCCACACTCCATGTGCTCAACAACTAGGCCATATGAGGCATCGGACAATTCTAGTGCTTAGAGTGCGTTTAGGCTCAAAGTCAAGACACCTTCAACACTTGCTGATAAACATTGACCCCTCACATACTCTGCATGTCTCTTATACATCATGATAGAGGTCACGAGTGGGGTTCTAGCTTGAGGTATACGATCACACATAACTTGTATGTACCTACGACATTACTTCTAACATGTGGTTAATTAAACAGAAACAAATTAAAATTCAAAAAGAAAAACAATCAACATCTTTATCTTCCTGTCAAATTCAACTAAACATTAACTCTTGACTAACATATAATAAAATCTATTAAAACAATTGGTCAAAACATTGACATATTTTAATATATTTTTTTGTACTAAAATTGGCGGTGTCTGTTAAATATATATTTTTTTGTGAGATTTAAGAAATAGAGATATATGTCTCTGTCTGTCTCCTTACACCCTTTTGTCCTATATTAGCATTACAACTAATAAATTGCCAAAATTATTTCTGTCCAAAAAAGCAAAATTAAATAAATAACATTCAACTGGTCCCTTGAAAAACTCATAATGAACTTTTGGCAGGTAGATATTCATCAAATTGAAAAAATCCTGGTTCGTATCAGCGGTGTACCATACAAAAGGCTTTGTGCGTTTTCAATGAATGGGGATTTTGTTCCGAAAGCAGTTTATGACTATTTCTTGAGCAACTTCATTGCTCCTCGTAGAAATTCGACTAGCACCTCTTTGAATGAAAAATTCTGGAAGCTCATTTGGGCGCTTTCTCTCCCGGTCAAGTTAAAATATTTTTTGTGGAAGTGTCTAAAAACGTCCTTCCGGTTTCGCTATTGTTGCATAGGCGTTTTGGGAAAGATATATTCCCCTGTACGGCTTGCGGGGAGGATGTTGAGACCATTGATCACCTATTTATCCATTGCCCGTTTGCTAGTGATGTTTGGAAGGTCGGGGTTTATTGGGATGCTTTTCGGAATGGTGGGTCAACTCTCGGTGCCTGGTGGGACAAAGATAACTGCAGCCCCTAGTTTTGCTAGGATTAAGGATAGAGTAATTATTTCTTGCTTTGTTCTTTGGTCTATTTGGAAGGCGAGATGTAAAATAGTTTTTGAAAGTGTCTCATGGTCTTTTTTGATACTCCTTCCTTTGCTTGTGAGATGAATAACGATTTTTTGCAGGCATCTTCTATGGAGAGGACCACTTCGGATACTTTTCATCTCTTTCCTGATTTGCAGGACGGTGCCCTTCTCAGTACCGCAGTGAGGGTATTTGTTGATGCAGCCTGGAAATCGGATTCGTGTCTTACAGGCTACAGAGCGGTGCTTTTTGGGACTGACAATGTATTTTTGGAAGCTTGGGTTTAGCGGCTCAGCTCTTGCAGCGGAGGCAAGTGCAATGAGATGGTGCTTGCGTCGTTGCATTTCTTTAGGTGTAAAAAATCTAGTTTGCTCTACGGATTGCCTAAGTCTTGTAAATTATTGTAATGGTTTCTCTCCCCATCCCATGGAATGTAGAACAATCATAGAGGGCATCCCCTGGATATGGCCTAGTAGTGGCGGCATGGGTGCGTAGTGCAGCCTGGACTATAAGTTGGAGGTCAGCGGTTCGATTCCCGTAATGGGGTTGATTTTCGATTGATAACACCCTTCAGTGCAGTGGTCAAAAAGGCAACTCATGTTGGAGCTACTAGGTTACTCGATTAACCTCTCACCACATTCCCGTGGGATCGGGGGTGGGGGGGCCTTACGGTTAGGGTTTAACCGTCTTTTTAGAACAATCATAGAGGACATTGTAGCGCTTCGACGTAGTTTTGACTATTGTACTATTTTGCACGTCGAATGGGAAAGCAACAAGCTCGCGCATTAGCCTGCTGCCTTCTCTTTCAAGTCAGATATAGGTGTCTTTTGGAGGGATTGTATGCCGGTTTGGCTGTGTACAAACTAAAATTAATAAAAGCTTTTGTTTCATAAGGAAAAAACATTCAACTGGTCACACTATCAGTTTCTACTCTTTACATTTTGCTGACCTGCCTGATTATGATTGGTCATGAAGAGTTAAATTACTCCCTTCTACACAATAGAGGTGGTAGGGATGGGTGAATTTTGGATGGTTAGTGATATTGTCACGGCTAAATTTGTTATTAAGATAACAATTATAACACACTAATTTTTCAATAAGAGCATTTGTGGTGTTTTTTTTTTAAAGATTTCAACGTTCATACTTTAAAAAACCACTGATAACCTATTATTTTTAGTTAATACAGATTTTATAATTTTTTTTATATTTACCATAATCATTCAGATTTTTTAAAGTTCATTTTATATCTACCACATTAATACCTATTCGATAAATAAATAATCTGATGCATTTTTATATATAGTAGAAAATCCGAACACATCGAAAATGTAGTATTTAAAATTGTAAAATAGATAGTGTTTTAGAAGCAATGGTCTAATAAACATTTTGTCTTAATAATACCGAAAATTACCTTGACAATAATGTTGCCTTTTTTTGGTGTCTCTACGTCAGAAGATTACAAATGTTGAGATATCTGAATCACATAATTTATTATAACATAAAAATTTATGGATCAGATGTCTTCATATATATAATTTCAACATTTGGAGATGTGAGGCAAGAATTTCCCGATAGGGAGTAGCAAATTTCATATCACATGTTCACAACCACTCAAATAAAACGAGTAAAACATCATTTATATGGTATAAGACCTATTGATTATGATGTAAATCAATCATAATTAATGATATAAAAGAATGTGTCAAACGTTGTATTTGATTGGTTGTCATAACAACATTAATAACATTAGCAAAAGAGTGATGCTACGGTCTAAAGACATAACGATTGTGTGATAACGAATGACATAAAACACTTTTAATTATATACTGTGCCTACATCATAATCAAGAATTAAAATTTATAGTATTATGTAATTTGTTGTGTCACAGCATTGCTTGTTAGGCAAAATATCAAAGGGTCAGTGGTTTCAGCTCTGTCTTGATTCTTCAGTGCCATAACACACAGCTGTTCTTCTGTGTGGTTAGTTGTGTCCTATTCACTTTTTTTCTCACTCTCTATTAATTCTCCCATGAATATAATATATAATATACTACTACATATGCCTAGCCTACTCCTCTCGTGAATTCAATTTTCACAGCTCATTATCATTCACTTATTTCTGTTAATAAAAAAGGATATGATATTTGTATGATGATAGCTATAGAATTCAAGATGAAGATACCATCAATTTCTCTTGGACGTTACGGTCAGATATCAACCATTTCTTAGCCTTTAATTGTTCTCCTCATCTTTTAATTCAATCAAACAGTACATTGCTGTTTGCTATTGCTATTGCTATTGCTATTGCTATTGCTATGTGTAAGCGAAACAGATGGATGACTGTATTCAATCACTTCATTAAGTTGGATTTCATATTCTTGCTTCCTGTCAACCATTGAAAGAATCGAAGTGTAGCGTTCAAGAAAAACGTTACGTTGTACTCTGTCTTGTCTTTTAGATTTCCTGCTTTCTGATGTTTGTTGTTGCGTATTTGTACTTTATTCTTTGGTTTCCAATGCTTAGAGCTCAAACAGCTGTTGAATTTTCATCAAGGTCCTTAGATTCATTGCTTCAAGATTATGCGTTTCGTGCATTATCTCGCCGACCCAGAACAGGGGTTCCGTTCGACGGCGACTTGCCGTTGAACTTCACGGGGATAAAGGTTGCAGCTTTGAGGCTTAGAAGTGGGAGTTTAAGGAGAAAAGGTGTTGGTAATTACAAAGAATTTCAAATCCCAATTGGAATCTTTGAGCAGCCGTATGTTGATAGGCTTGTTTTGGTGTATCAGAATTTAGCTAATTGGTCATCGGTTTATTATCCTTTACCGGGTTATAGATATTTGGCACCGATTTTAGGGTTCTTGGCTTATGATGCAGCTAATTTGAGTGCTGTAAATCTTCAAGAATTGGATATTAGAGCATCCCAAAATCCGATTGCCATTAATTTCTTGAATGTTCAGGAAGCCCCAGATGGGTTATCTCCGAAATGTATTTCATTCGGGTTAGATGGGTCGATCGAATTCGACCCGGTAATAAACGATAGTGTTTGTTTAACGACAAAAGAAGGGCACTTTTCAATAGTAGCGGAGTTTATTGCACCGGCGCCTGCCCTGGAGCCGGCTACGGCTCCGGCTACTTCTCCGGCGTCCAAAGGGGGCGGGGATAGAGGAAAGAAAGGGATGAATAAACGTAAAATGTGGGTTATTATTGGGATTGTGGTGGGTGGGTTGCTGCTTTTGGTGTTACTAGGGGTTGTGATTGGTTGTATTGCGAAATGCAGACGCCGGAAAGTGTTCCGGAGAATGGAGGCGGCGGCGGAAAGAGGGGAGCCGCTAATAATGGCCAATGTCGGTAATACTAGAGCGCCGGTGGCAATGGGAATTCGGACAAGACCATCTTTGGAGAATGATTATCTGCCCTAGATTGTCACGGGTGATTTTTTTTTTTCTTTTTGTTTAATAATCTTTTTTGGCTTTGATTATACATTAATTATGTGTGAGTGTATTATTCTTCATCTTCTCTCTAACATAATTATTTTTTAATTTTGTTTTCTTTAGCTCATCTATGCTTATCAGCTTATCTTTGCTCATGATTAGGAGCATAAACGATTCGAGTCGAACGAATTATTGAGATCGGCTCAAGTGTATTTTAATTATGTTCAATAAATTTTTAAGCAATTTCTAGTTTGAAAAAGAGTTGGAGTAGCTTGAAAAAATATGACGTTTTAAAGTCCATCGAGAGATTTTATGGTGCAACGGTTGTAGGAAGGTTATACCAAATGGCATACATTAGAGCCTCTCATTTTTACTCTCTTTCACATAATACACTTTTATCGTGTGTGAGAGGTTAGAAATGAGTGGTTGGAATGCATGCCACTTGGTAAAACCTTCATACAACGGTTGTATTTTAAAATTTCACAAGTCCACGACCACGAGTCCAATTTGTTTTGAAGTTTTCACGAGTTATATTGAACGTTATTATATTTTATTAAAAATATAAATTCTTTTTTATTTTTTCTGACAAATCCGACTCCGGGATTTTTTTTTTATCAAAAAAGTCTCGGAGTCCAATTTGTCAAAAAAAATAAAAAGAAAATGTATTTTCAGTAAAATATAATAACGTTCGATAAAACTCATGAACACTTCAAAACAAGTTTTCAGTGTTCGAGTTTAACTTGTTAATATTGGTGAAATGCTCGAGTTTGATTAGGGATCGATAAATCATAGTATTCAAGCGAGCATTTAATGAGCTGAGTGTTTAGTTGCACGTAAGTGGCTTGACTCGTTTTACGCTCCTACTATTGATAGTTATTATTATCCGAGTTGTTAGGAAGCACTAATCATTTCACACTACGCAACTCTAGAAAATATTCATAGTCTTTTTATTTATATTTCAAAATGACATATACAATTCATATAACATCTTAAAGTACAAGTACGCCCAAGAGGATTCATCCAATTGAATGGTCTGAATGATAGACCGATAAACCGAGCCTGATTGTTTTGGTTAATTAATCGCTTTTTGATACATGAATTCGGATGAACCAGTGGTTTATCGAGTGAACCAGACAAGTCAACCTAGATGTACTTTGCATGCGATTGGTATTGGGTCCTTTTGGGAAAATTCTATCATAGGGACTCCCTACTAGGGAACTGTCTATGTGGCAGTATCTGGACCACACAATTTCCACACACGGGGCACTGTGTATTCCACCTCAGAAAACTGTGTGGTCCAGATCCTGCCACGTAGGCAGTTCCCTACTAGAGAGTCCCTACAGTAGAACGACCCGTCCTTTTGATAGTACTACTTTGCATAATCTAATTGTACTTTGCATGAGAAAGATATATTATTAAATTAACAAACAAACAACTACAGTATTATATTAAATCTAATTGTACTTTGCATGCAATTTTCAACCTCAGATGGCATTATATGAGGACTCTTCCGACCTTAAAGTTACAAAAGATTTAAAAGATAAGATATCGATCAAGCCAAAATCAAATTTGAGGTTAAGTCTCTGTTTTTTCGGAAAAGACAGGGGACCAAATCTACTCCGTCTTTTTTTTATTTTATATGTCGCAAGGAGAAAAATCACACAGATTAAGAAAATAATTAATATATCTAAAATACAGTATATTTTTTTTATTGAAGATGTAAATACTTTGTTGGTAAAAGAGTTTTTAGTATTGAAAATAGATTTTTTTTTATTGGCGACATAAATACTTTATTGAAAAAAGAGGGGGGAAAATAATAAATGATGCGTTAATGTAAAATGACAGATAAATAAAAACAGAAAAAATTCTGAAATATGATAGATAAATAAAAACATAAGAAGTAGACATGAGAAAAGAAAAGCTGAGAAAAGAAAAGAGCAGTTTGGTACCCAGAAAAGCTAAGAAAAGAAAAGTGTTGAGAATAGACATGAAAAAAGAAAAGCTGAGAAAAAAAAAGAGCAGTTTCTCTGTATCTATTTGGTTATGCAGAGAAAAGATTTTGAGAATAAGCTTGATTCTCACGTATGTTGTTTGGTAGAGAGAAAACAACTAAGAAAAGAAAACATTTACGATCTTTTCTCGCTTATTCAAATTGTATTGTCGAAAAAAAAATATTGTAAAAAAATATATCAACTCTCTCAATAAAAAATTAACAATTTTTAATTAAATTGCATTTGAGGTAATTTTTGCTAACTATTATAAAAAAATTCTACCCCACATTCTTAAAAAAATAAATATAAAACGATACAAATTTTGTTGTAGATAAATATACGAATCATAATTAAATAAATAAAATATTGGGTCAGACGCTAACAATAAAAATAAATTCAAGTAATTCATATTATGAAAATCGATCATGAAAAAAACAAATAGGAAACATGGTTAAGAAAAAATATTAGAAGAAAAAACCTTTTCTATTCTCACTAAACTTTTTTTTGGGATAGGGTGATGAGTTTCTTCATATTGAGAATGAAGAACTCGAAGTAAAATGAAAACAGAAACAGCAAAACAGAAAAACAGAATGGAGAGAAACTGAACTAACTTTCATTGATTGATTTTCAACTTAATAATTACAATAGATGATCTTAGCTGCTTATATAGAGTATAGTAGCAGCTTTTGGTACAACTTGGAGCAGTTACAATAAATAGAAACTAACTAACTGACCCCTAACTGATTTAACTAACTTCTAACTGATTCTGTGTGTAAGTGTTCGACCATATGCTTGAGAGAGTTTCCAGGATCCAGTTTGCTGTCTTGTATTAACTTCAACACCCCCTCTCAAACTGGATTCTTGGGTTTATAGATGTTGATTATGGGATAGGAATTCAATAGAGTCTGAAATCTGGTGTTGTCTAGTGGTTTAGTAAACAAATCTGCCAACCGCAACTCTGTTGAAACAGGTAGAGGTTTTATGAGTCCTTGTTGATATCTGTCTCTTATGACATGGCAATCTATCTCAATGTGCTTAGTTCTCTCATGAAATACTGGATTCTCAACTATATATAGTGCACTTTTGCTGTCACAAAACATTGGAATAGGTTTGTCTTGCTTAATGTTGAATTCTGACAGCAAGTATGTAAGCCATTGCAACTCACATGATGCCATTGCCATAGCCCTGTACTCAGCTTCTGAAGAACTTCTAGATGCTGTGGTTTGCTTCTTTGTTCTCCAACTTATGAGTGATCCTCCTAGAATACAGAAAACCCTGTGACAGATCTTCTAGTATCATTACATCTAGCCCAATCTGAATCTACAAAACATTTAAGTTCTAAGTTGCCTTCTGATGGAAAAAATATGCCTTGTCCAGAGCCTTCTTCAAATATTTTAGTAGTTTATATGCTGCTTGTAGTTGCAGATCAGTTGGTTTGTCAAGAAATTGACTGAGTTGTTGTGTAGCATAAGTAATGTCTGGTCTTGTTAAGCCTAGGTACAGCAACTTTCCAACCAGACTCCTGTAGTAGCTATTTGATTTCAGTTGTGCAGAATCCTTGCTGTGTAGACTTGTAGAAGCATCCATAGGTATCTGACTAGGTTTACAATCTGAATATCCATATTCTTCAAGTAGCTCCAAACAATATTTCCTTTGAGATAATACAATGCCTTGTTTTGATCTTGCCACTTCTAGCCCTAAGAAATATTTCAATTCACCTAAGTCTTTAATGCCAAATCTATCATTTAGGAATCCCTTTAGCTGTTTGACTTCTTCCATATTGGGGCTTGTCACCAGAACATCATCAACATAAACTAGGACAGCTATGTAATTATCATCTGATCCTTTTACAAATAGGCTATAGTCCTGTTTGGATTGCCTGAACCCCCTCTCAAGCAAGGCTTGGGTTAGTTTAATATTCCACTGTCTACTTGCCTGTTTAAGGCCATACAAGGATTTGACTAATTTGCAGACATGGCCTGGTTCAGATTTGAAACCTTGAGGGACTTCCATGTAAACTTCCTCTGTGAGATCTCCATGTAAAAAGGCATTGTTTACATCTAGTTGGTGAAGATTCCACCCCTTTGATGCTGCAATGGCAAGCAAAGTTCTGACTGTAGTCAGTTTAGCAACAGTGAAAAAGTGTCAAGGTAGTCTAGCCCTAATTGCTGAGTGTATCCCTTGGCCACAAGTCCGGCTTTGTATCTTTCTATAGAGCCATCAGTGTCTTTTGATCCTATACACCCACTTGCATCCTATAGGATGTTTGTCTTTAGGTAATGGTACAATTTCCCAAGTCTTTGTCTGTTGCAATGCTTTAATCTCTTTGTCCATAGCCTCCTCCATTCGGAATGTTTGACTGCTTCATTATAAGTCTTTGGTTCTGTAAGAACCTGTGTATTAACAACATAGGACTTGTAAGAATTTGATAAATTGTGTAAAGTGTCTACCTTTGCCAAGTTATGTGGTGAGGTGCCAGTGATTATGTTGTGACAAACATAATCCTTTAAATAAGAGGGCTGCCCTCTATTTCTGGATGGCCTGCTGTTACTGATTTCTTGATTATGTGGTAGTGCTTCTACATAGTCAAGGACATCTACATTGTCAATAGGTGCTCGATCAATTATATCATTCACTGGTTCTTGAATGATATCATTGATGGGATCATTCTGACCTTGTGTGTGACTATGAAGATGGTCTGTTTCATTACCAAGTTGAAAAGTACCGGACTCAGAATCAGTGTTATTTGTGTGAGGAGGCAAAGATAGACTAGAATTAGGAATGGCAAACATGTCTTGATCAAAGGAAACAGGTAAGGGTAAATGTTGGATATTACCCGATGCCTTACCATCTTTATAAGGAAATAAATGTTCATGGAAAACAACATCCCTTGCAACAAAAATCTGTCTTGTGTGCAAGTTTAAAAGATAAAACCCCTTGACATGTGGAACATTACCAAGATATATGGATTTAATTCCCCTTGCTGCAAACTTGTTATTATCATGATGTAAATTGTATGCAAAAGTTAAGCAGCCAAAAACTTTAACACTTTCATAAGAAGGTTTAACATTATATAGCATTTCATATGGTGTTTTATTATTAAGTAATGGAGATGGTGTAATGTTTATCAAATTTGCAGCATGTAAAATGAAATAAGACCAATAAACCAGTGGGACATCAGATTGGAATCTTAAACTCCTTGCAACATTTAGGATATGTTGATGTTTCCTTTCAACAACTCCATTCCATTGGGGAGTTTTAATGACTGAAGTCCGATGTATAATGCCCTTTTCTGCATAAAATTCAGGAAGATCAAACTCTAATCCATTATCGGTTCTCAGACACTTTACAGATTTATCAAATTGAGTTTGAATCAACAAACAAAACTGTTTTACAAGATTTCTAACTTCTCCTTTTGACTTCAACATATGAATCCAACAAAACCTACTAAAATCATCCACAATAGTAAGGAAAAACCTATGTCCATGAACACCAACAATTCTATAAGGACCCCAAATATCCATATGTACCAGATCAAAACAAGACTTGGATAGAGAGTGGCTTAATGGAAAACTAAGTCTAGACTGTTTAGCTAAAGGACATATATCACAAATCAATCCATCGTGCACTTGAATGTGAGCATTGTCCTTCTTTAAGACTTTCAATCTTTGGTCTGAAGCATGACCAAGTCTGTAATGCCACAGGAAGGCTTGATTGCAGGTAGTCTCCACATTATTAGTCTTCACATTATTCACAACAGGAAAATCATAACAAGTACTGTCAGCCTTTAAAATGTATAGCCCTTTTACAAGATTAGATGAACCAATCCTCTTGAGTGTTATTAAATCCTGTATGACACAAGAATCCATAAAGAATTTCACATTATATGCCCTAGATCTAATGAGCTTGCTGATAGACATCAAATTACAGTGAAAATCGGGAACACAAAGCACATTATCTAGCATTAGGTCATGATTAACTTTAACTTGTCCAATATGAGTGATATTGATGTCTTTACCATTTGGTAAACTCACAAACCGATTAGCAACAGATCTACAACTACTGAATAAAGCTTTATCAAATATGATATGGTCTGTTGCACCACTATCCACTATCCAGTCTAAACAAGTAAAGGCTCTAGACAAACCTGCATCCATTGGACCAAAGTTGGAAGCAAGAACAGCTGAATTCACTGAATTGAAACCAGAACTGAAACCAGATCACTATTATCAAGATTTGAAGAATTAGCCACAGAGCCCGCCCTTAGGATGTTCAGAATTTGCCGACATCGTTCTTGTGTAACAGGAGCCTTGGCATCCATTGTTGAATCTTGATCAATGTGATCTTGAACACTATCTGAATTAACATTGTTTACTGAAGCAAATCTACCTCTGCCTCTTCCTCTAAAGTTTGGAGGAAATCCATGCTTCTTGTAACATCTATCAACCGTATGCCCTTGCATACCACAGTGAGTACACCGAGGTTTTTGATTTCCATTGTTGTAAGTCTTCCTAAAATTTCCACTTGAAGGCTGAAATTGCCATTGGAAGACCGGTTCTGAGTAAACATAGCACCCTTGTCAAAACCTCCAGTAGAAGTACTTCCAAGATTTGTAACAGCACTGGCGGAAGAGCCTGAATTCCCATAATGTTGCTGTCTTTCTTGTTTCAAAGCCATTGAGAAAACACTCTTAACTGTTGGAAATGGTGAAATCAGTAAAACCCGAGACTTCATAGTTGAAAAACTGTCATTTAGACCTTTCAAGAATCTAATAACATGATGTCTTTCATTGTGTTCTTGGTACCATTTCTGGCCACAATTACATGTAGGAGGAGGAGTTAGAGACACTAATTGATCCCACAAAATCTTGAGCCTTGAAAAATACTCTGAAACCGAAAGATCTCCTTGCTTCATGCTTTGAATCTCATCCATTAAATCTGACAATCTGTCAGGATCTCCACCACCAAATCTATCTGCAAGATCTTCCCAGATTTCTTGCGCTGTTGCATAATTCATCACACTTTGAGCAATATTCTTTGATACAGGATTTCCTAACCAGGCCTTGACCATACTGTTGTTCTGCTTCCATAAAGCCAAATGCGCATCACCAACCTGGGGCATGGGAACAGAACCATCAATGAATCCAAGCTTGTTCTTGGATGAAAGAGCATTCAACATTGCGGTTTTCCAACCGTGATAATTGGATTCATCAAGAACAGGCTGAACCAAAATGAACGCTGGACTTTCTCCAGGATGAAGAATCAAATCGGCAGAACAGCAACAAGATTATTTTGATTAGCCATAATAGCAAACCAGCAAGAATTCGAAAAATATGAAAACCAGAGAAAACAAACACAACGATTCTGATCAAATGATCAATCAACAAATCAAAAACAGAAACAGGATGCGGAAGCAATCATCGCTCCGATACCATGATGAGTTTCTTCATATTGAGAATGAAGAACTCAAGTAAAATGAAAACAGAAACAGCAAAACAGAAAAACAGAATGGAGAGAAACTGAACTAACTTTCATTGATTGATTTTCAACTTAATAATTACAATAGATGATCTTAGCCGCTTATATAGAGTATAGTAGCAGCTTTTGGTACAACTTGGAGCAGTTACAATAAATAGAAACTAACTAATTGACCCCTAACCGATTTAACTAACTTCTAACCGATTCTGTGTGTAAGTGTTCGACCATATGCTTGAGAGAGTTTCCAGGATCCAGTTTGCTGTCTTGTATTAACTTCAACATAGGGTGAGAATTAAAATTGGGGAAAAGAATAGGATTTTGAGAAATGTAGTCAACTTGAGAAAAGAGATTTTTCTTTTCTTAGTTAACCAAACATATCTAACTCGAGAAAAGAATTAAAAATCTTTTCTTTTCTCTCCATTTTTCTCCCTACCAAACACGCCCATAGGTGAAAATAATTCGGTGTAAATAAAGTAACTAGAGAGGAATTTCCGAACGGCGAATGCATGGGGTAGCCAAAAGGTGGGATGTGAATTGGAATTGGGAATGATGTAAATGTAAACTTTGTAGTGTTTCAATTTTCCCAGTATCATTTTGTAGGCAACTCAATGGCCTTTTAGAATTTGCTGCCATTCCAGTATCATTTTGTTTCATATTCAATTAACTTTTTTTTTTTTGCTCTCTTACCCTATAAAGAATATATACAATCATTTTTTCCAGTTATAAGTATTTCATTATTAAATTCAAAACGTTAAATTAACCTTTTAATAACTGTGATTTTAACAAACAGTCCAGTTATATAGAAAATTGAGTCATTAGTGTAAGTAAATTTTCATTTAGTACGAAACTAGCCGGTCAACGAAATTTATCTAAATGGTTAAGTTGATGTTTTTTAATGTATTAATTAAGAAGGTCGAAACAAAGGAAGGCAAAAATGTAATACAATCCCCTTAAGCATAGTGAAAATTTCTCCGAATCTATCGACTAGACATGGGTTAGGTCACTTTGCATGTATTGCTTGGGGCACTTCCTCTCCTCATGAGGTAATTTCTGCCGTTATTGTAGATTTAGCGTAATAAAATACTTGGCTTCCTCAGAAAAAATAAAAAAATTAAGAAGGTCTGAGTTTATGTTATATAGTAAAGTATAACTGCACACTTTATGTGATGTTGTCATTATTTTAAATCACTTCCTATGGTAATTTTTTCTCTTGAAAAACCACAAAAAATAAATATGAACCTGAGTATATGAACCTTCACTTTCAATTAGGTGGGTACATGTGTGTAACAACACTACTGAGAAAGCGACTTCTTAACAAAAAAATATTGATAAATAAATATATAAACAAAAACACACACACACTTGAGTTTCAGCCCTCTTATTCGAAATTTTTTTTGATGTTACTATTTTATAGTATGATATACATAATTTTTTGGGTCTATTTTATTTCACTTTTTATTTCATCTTAACAATTTTTAATCCTCGTCTATATATATTTTTACCTTTTCACCCTTTTTTTAATTTCGTATATAAAAATTATTTGTCGAAGTATTTTGTACTACCTTCAATGTCAAATTTTGGACATGTGATATAATGTTACCAACCAAAAAAAATACAAAAGGAAAACGTAAGATATAATTATTATAGCATCCACTCAGAGGCTAAGTAACAAAGTGTATGTGAATCTCATAGAAGTTGATATTCTCATTTACGAGCAAGGGTCTTCTGCCGTAAATGTTTGTTGTGTTCTCTGTTGTGCAAGAGTGAAAAAGATCAAAACGATGACGTTTTGAGTGTTATACATTCGCACAACGGTGCTGTGTTTTGGACTTCACAACAGAGGATCGCAATTTTCTCATTTAGTGTATGAGTTGCATCGAATTTTTATTTCATTTTTACATTGAGCTATCGATTATCACGAATAGTGGAATTCAACCTCTTACCGTAACTAACTAACATTGCCAAGATTTTTGTATTATGTAACTCCAAACTCAAATATTGAATTCACTTGTATTTTAGAGTGTTTGAAAATGAAGCATCGGGATATACTACCTTCGTCCTATAAAAAATGTCCATTTTTTATAGTACACACAGATTAAGAAGACAATTAATGTGTTGTATCATAAAACTAATGGACATATATACCTATATTTCACAATAAATGCTTGTTTTAAAATATGAAAAGTGTGTACAACCATTAAATGGTGATAGGGGCATGTTTGGAAAATATGCATTATCTCTTAAAAAAAGAAAATACGCATTAAATGATGAATTGATTTTCTAAATGGATACTTTTTATGAAACAATTGATTTTCAAAAAATGGAAATTTTTTTGTATGACGTAGTTAGTACTAGTTAAAACCCGGACTCCGTGCAACGCACGGAGTGCCCATGCTAGATGTTTACCTTAATGTCAAAACTATTAAATATAAAATACATTTTAACTAAAATATCACTCCACACATTTTAAGTACAACACAATATAAATGACGAAATTTAGCCGGCATTGATATTATACAACAAATTATGATGTCAATTATTTAACATGACGACAATTAGGCAAATGTTTTCGACTTACTTACATAGACACCCGACACAAAAAACAAAAGTTCCAAACTATATTTAACACTCATCAATAAAATACATTTATCATGGTATTAGTAAAAATTGGTCTTTATTCACACTAAAACTAACCAACGGCACGCTCACGCTTATAAGTTTTAACTTATTTGACGATATTAAATACGAAGAAATGTAGCATGTAACGAACCGCACCCTATCCCAACATTTTTTAACACTCACCTATCCAATCCTACCTCACCATGCCCTACACCACATTATCTTACCACATATTATCTTACCACACTACCCTATATTACGTATTTTATTCAACCTACCAAACTTTACTTAACTTACGCCACATCATCCAACTATACCATCCTACCCTACCATACATCACCGCATTACATCTCATACCTCGCCTCACCTACATTAGCACACCCTACCGCACCCTACCTCTCTACCTACCTACAAACCTTAACCTACCTCCCAACCTACATATTAATTCACTATCCTAGCTAAGCCTATTACACCCTATTTTATCTCATCCCACCCTACCTTACCCTACCCACCACCCCATCCTACTCTACCCTACAACTCCCTACCCTACCGTGCCCACCACCCATCTTACTATACCCTACCCTTCCCACCACCCATCTTACTATACCCTACCCTTCCCACCACCCTAACCCAACCCACCCCTCACACCTTTTAGGGTGGCATCAAAACATGTTCATAGAAGAATAATATAAGTGCGTATGAAATGAATATCCGACACATCTTCGACATCTCCCGACATCGTATGGATACTTTTCGACACTACCGAATAAATTTTTTTCACTTTCTACTTAAATCAATTTTAACCGAAAAAATGAAGCTATCTTCGACATTATCTGCAACAACACGTGTTCTACCCAAAACACGACACGACACGCTTCGATACACCCCGACGCCATAGCCAACGGTTGTCGGTTGATCAAATGAATATTAATTAAAATTTTAATTAAAATCTAACACACTATCAACACTCCACGACACAAAATTGACACCTTTCGACACTACTAAACCATTGACCAAAGAAAAAAACCGACACACACAATATATATAAGTAAAAAAACTAAGACGGAAAAAAATAATCAATACGTACCACCCCAAAACACGATGCCTAAAAAAAACCGGCATAGACACACAATGTAAAATATATATACGCAAAAAAGGAAAAGAACACACACACAAACAAACTATACTATATTGAAATATCACGTGGTCGTATCGTATTAGGATAAGACCCAAAAAAAAAAAGATCTCGATGGAAAGCAAAATAATATGTAATTAAATTGGGAATCGGATACATCTTAAGCACAACACACATAATAAGATTAAGAATAAATTAAAGCTAATGTGTAGATTAAAAATACAATCGAGTCCTCTAAAATGGACAATTTAACTCAAACCCTTCACCTCAAAAAACAAAAAAAGAAAACACTTTTTTCTGGGTTGGGCCGCCCAATGAACAGTAAAAAGCTTTTAAAAAAAAAAGATTGGGCTGGGCTTTTCCTCCGATGAATAGTAAAATGATCCACCAATAAAAAAAAAACAAGTGTCACATTTCCTTCTCCGTAACAACAACCTTTCCTTTCTTATATATAGTAGATAGATATGCTAATAATATGCTTCTAATATGTAAGGTTTCATATGGCCCAAATTCACAACCCATCTTTAACGTGCTTTCAGTTGATACATGGACTTAGCCCAAGCTGGAGGATAAGTGTCTTAATAAATCATTCTGTGTCTCAAAAAAATTCAAATAAAATAAAATTCTCTTGTTGGCGACGGACTTTCTTGGCCAAGACCATACGCTTAAAAAGGTTAATAAAAACCATGAACAAAATCTAAATAATCAGAAACTGCCAACAAGACATTGACCCAGAAGTAACTAAGTGTTGTGGTTCGTAACCCGGAGATTCTGAATTCGAGTCTCATTAAAGACAAAAAGTGTGTGTGCGTGTATATATATATCGTATCCATCAAGAAAAAAAAGGTAATCGGAAACTAAGCATTGACGACGACGAAACACAAACACATGAGTATAAACAAATATACGTGTGTATAAAACTAACAATAAAACTAACTTATAATGCTCTATATATCGAGTGGTAACCTAATATATAAAAAATATCAAATGCGACCGTGCTCTATATATCGAGTGGTACCTTAAGATATAAAAAAAATCAAATGCGACCTTGGTTTTTTCATCACTGTATACATGTTGATTCTCTCTGAAAGTAATTTCATAAAAATATTGTAATAGATGTCGATTTTACAGATTCAAAAATTATTTATTTTATCCATTAATATAAGCTCCATTCTTAATGAAATACTACTACTAGAAGGCCTATTATTAATTTATGGAGGAGTTTTTTTTTTTTTTTGGAGACAATTTATGGAGGAAATTAAAGTTGAAAATCCACATATCCATGTGACTTGCAATATCTAGTGTAGGATTTTTGTTGCCCACTTGCCCTTGCATTCTAATCATAAATATTGCAATTATTTAAAAAAAAAAACATATTTAAACATTTTATCCCTTTTTTTTAGGAAATTGAGAATTATTTATTGCTTCAAATCAGCAGAATATGCCAAAAGAACATTGGAAGACGGCCTCGGGCCCCATTGTTTGAGACCGACAATAGATATGTCTTCTTTTTCCAGAAGATGAGCTGGGAGGTTGCCCTCTCTATTGACAAAGGAAGAACAAAAATTGACAAAAGTAGGAATAAGAATTTTACAATCATCGATAATAGAGCCTAAGTGAGATAAATCACGCATCTTCATGCGACAACAACTTTTTGTGGACCGTCTGCGAATCACCTTCGAATATGACATCGAAATAGCCCCATGTGATTGCAAGGATAATAGCTTGGTGAATGGCTAAGGCTTCAGTTATGACGACATCGAAACCTCCGACGAGCTTTTGAGAGAAGCTGCAGAGGATGTTACCCGAGCTATTTCTGATCAAGCCTCCAATTGCTACATCAGACACTTTCACCGCAGCATCCATGTTGAATTTTACCGAATTTTCCCTTGCTGACTCCCACAACTTCTTGACACTCGGCGGTTTAGAATGAATGCCCTCATTGAGTGAACTTGTATGTAATTCCGTGCTTCAATATATGACTGCATTAGAATCTTCGCTGGGTTAGGTTCACATTGCTCATATATCAAACTGCACCTGCTTTTCCAGATCAACCAAAGGATGTTGATAAATTTGGTTGCATATCCCTCAGGTTCCTTTTTCAGCAACAATTTAAAGAGGTCAAAGTTAGAGTGGAAAGACAAACTCCTCCAAAAGTGGTCATCCGGATATAAAGACCAAACCGATTTAGCAATATAACAATAAAAAAAGCAATGATGCGTTGTTTCTTGAGCTTTTTTGCAAACAAGGCAAATACCATCACCAATACCTCTAGACAACAACCCCATGGCAGTTGGCAGAGAATTGTGTAAGAATTTCCAACAATAGTGTGTGATTCGTTTTTGAGAATCTCTTTTTAGGTTAAATATTATAGGAATATAACTTCTTGAAAATTATAATAAAAAAAAAAATAAAATAGAAATATGCAAGTATTTGAAAAATAATAATAACTATCATAAAGTGTTGGAAAATGAAACGGAGGAATCAGAATAAAAAGGATGATGGTGTTAATAATGGGTGGAACCACATAATATTTTTATAATGAAAAAAAAAAAAAAGGATTTATTAATTAAATTGAAATATTCAACACTACTACAACTACATAGCTGTCTCTGGCCCAACGTGCCATTGCCAATAACTTACCAGGAATCCTATGTTCCTTCTTCAACTTCATACTCATTTAATGTTCTGTAATATTTTATTATATAATTATAAACTATACTTATAGATCGGAAATAATGTTAATTATTTACCTTTCCATCAGCTTAAACCCGCTTCAAGCACGATTTTAACCTAAATAACACATATAGTAAATTGATTTATAACTATCATACTAGCGGTGGATAAATGAAAGAAACACCACTGAGGACACTAGAGTAAATTTAAAGATCCACCGTTGTATTAGTGGTGTTTTTATAATTTTTACCTATAAAATCATGTCGTTTTAAAACAAATTGTTTTCAAGATTTTAGTTGGCCCAAAAGGCATAAACTGACGATTTATATAATCCATGAAACTTGAACCCTTTTAAGGCGAGACTCTTTTTTTTTTTCCCATAATATCATCAAGGCTACATTGATTGGTCGTTATCTTTTTTTTTATTTTTTTATTTTTAAGTTATAAAAGTGTCTTACACTGGGATTATTATTTATTTATTTTGAGAATAATATTCAAGGTTATTATTATACCCTTTTGCAATAAATTTTAAGGAACAGCTAGTCTCCAAGGAATTTGGGTTGGTTGGTGGCATAAAGAAAAAAATAAAGAACAGGGTGTCAAATGTGGTAAATTGAGCACAAGGAGAAGAAGACAGTTAGGTTAGGTGTCCTTTACTTCCACTGATTTCCATGTCCAATTTCCTTCCATACCCCCAGGCCACATTAATTGCTGGCTTTTTTGCATTTTTCCTTAAAGATATATTCGTACTCAGAGCATTTGCAGTAAATAGTTTAAGAATTATATTTTATAGATTTCAATTTACAAATTTAGAAAGAGAGGTGGAGAGGGCTATCTTAGGAGGAGGTGGCGGAGGTTACTTGGTTGATGTGGCATATCTGAAAGGTGCAGTACGGTGCGGTCTTAGATCATCAACCGGTTTATGTATGTGTTGCGAATCTGCAGTTTGGCCCTAGGAGCAGTTAGGGAATATGTTAGGATAATAACAATAATGTTTAGATAATTGTCGAGGATAATATTATTATCTAAACAATATTGTCATTATCCTAACAGAATACCAGCAGGCCATTGTGGCATTGCGGCAGGGGCATTCGGAGGGGAGCCTGCAGGATCATTGGGAACCCTCTTCGGAGGGGATGGTCAAATGTGATGTTGATGCTTCAGTGGCGGATAGAGCGTCTGGGGTGGGTGTTATATTCGGGATCATCAGGGGACTATTATGGTATCCTACTCCTTTCGATTTGACCCGGGCATTGAGGTTATATTGTTGGAGCTGAGGGCAATCTGGTTAGCTTTGGTGGAGGGCCAGAGGTTAGGGATGCCTAGACTAGTGGTGGAAAGTGACTGTATCGCCTGTGTTCAGCGGTTGTGTCATCAAGAGGAGGATCATTCGGCTTTTGGGTGTTTGCAGCATGACTGCTTGTCGAGGCGGCACAGTTCTCTCTAGTTTGTTTTCCTTTTGTTAGGCGCGCGGGTAATGCTCCGACGCATCTTCTAGCAGATATGGTTTAGATTCTTTTTCATGTTGTTTCTTGGGGTACCCTATCAAGATTTAAGATAATTGTATTTCATGGATTCAATCGAATAAAGTGTGTACAATTATACATGCCTTTATAACTTAGGCTTCAAGTATAATTAAATAAATACAAATAATAAGATAAATATTCAAACATTTAGATTATTCTCGACACGCCCCCGTAATCCCGTGGGAAGTGGCTGAACACGGAGATTGGATTTCAAACACGAGGCTGCGCCAACGGTTTGGTGAGGACATCGGCTAATTGATTCTTTGAGGATATAAAAAAGATGCCGAGCTTGTGAGCTGCAACTTATTCGCGAACATGGTGGAAGTCGATCTCTATGTGCTTCGTGCTGGCATGAAACACTGGATTGTGAGCAAGATAGGTGGCGCCAATATTATCACACCAAAGAGTAGGGGGAGAGACACCGGAACCTGCATCTCACGAAGAAGACTGCAAAGCCACTGAAGTTCGGCGGCGGTGTTAGAAAGAGTCTTGTACTCGGCCTCAGTGCTACTCTTTGAAACAGTCAAGTGCTGCTTACTACGCCAACTAATGAGATTCTCACCAAGGAAAACACAATATGCCCCAACAGATCGGCGATATCACTGTCAGCGGCCCAATCAGAGTCAGAATAAGCCCGGAGAGAAACGGAGGACTGGCGGGAGAAGAAGAGACCATCAGAGATGGTGTGCTTAAGATACCGAAGGATACGTTTAACGGCAACCCAGTGAGCTTCGGTAGGCGAATGCATGTACTTACTAACCTTGTGGACCGCGAAGGCAATATCAGGCCGAGTAAAACTGAGATACTGTAGACCGCCAACAATAGTACGGTAAAGCGATGGGTCGGCGCAGGGAGGACCGTCGTCAAGTGTAAGACGGGTAGAGGCCGACATAGGTGTCTGACAAGGTTGGCTTTGTCCAGAGAGGAAGAAGAAGAAAATTGGGGGAGGAAGAAGAAAATTTTTGGGGTTTGAAGATTTTATTTTATTTTATGAATGGATGGGAAAGTGTAACAGATAGATTGTGATGCAAAGTGGAGCATAAGAAAGAAAGAACTTTTTTTTTTTTTGAGATCAGGAAGCAGCCGATTGAGAGAGAAGAAAGAAATATATATATATATTTTTTGGTTTGTTTGAAGTAGTCAAGAAGCTTCAATGGCCTGATTCAGGGATAATCTTTCCGACTCTAATTTCGCAAACACAGTTGGGGCGAGGGTTTGTTGGGGCTGGGGCTGAATTGACAGGAGAACCACGGGAGGTGCAAGTGTACAGGCCGGCTGGAGGAGACAAGGCTGACAGAGAAGGAAACCTGCGTATGAATTTTTTTTTGAATTTTTTTTTTTGAAAGGGTTAGGGTTTAGGGAAGAATTGACATAACGAGAGAGAGAAAATTAAGTCGCTCTGATAGCATATCAAGATTTAAGATAATTGTATTTCATAGATTCAATCGAATAGAGTGTGTAGAATTATATAGACCTTTATAACTTAGGCTCCAAGTAATAATTAAATAAATACAAATAATAAGATAAATATTCAAACATCTAGATTATTCTCGACATACCCAACCCCCGGATGATGTTTGATTGCTACTCTAACGGATATGGTTGAATAAAAATCTTTGGTTCCTCAAAAAAATTTAGGGAAAAAATCACTATAGCATAAGGGCTGCTGTAAAATACAGATTCTGTAAAACTTTCTTTACATCTATTGCATTCATCCGATTTGTGTATTTTCCTTTATATCTGTCGAATTATGTAAAATAAAGAATATGACGCGTTTCATCTTGGATAAAGATTCCATAAACCAGAAAAATGTATATTTAAAATTGTAAAACAAAAATTTCGTTAAGAGATTCTGATTTAAGTCGTGTTATACTTGAACTTATATTGCTTTGTGATGACATGTACAAGTCATGCATAAGAGGAAAATAACTTTATGGATACTCCTTAATAGGTAAATAACTTTTATGC
Organism: Gentiana dahurica var. dahurica; assembly: GCA_024500145.1. NCBI lineage: Eukaryota > Viridiplantae > Streptophyta > Magnoliopsida > Gentianales > Gentianaceae > Gentiana > Gentiana dahurica. Next base: position 120,427,357 of record CM044897.1, read on the forward strand.
AAACTAATTATAGTGTGGGGTTTGTAGTTAACTATGCTTAAACAAAAGGGAAACTTGGAGAAAATATGCTCTAAAAAAATAACATCCTTCAAAATATGCTTCAAACGTTAATATTGGAAACTATGCCTGCGTTGGTGATCGGCTAAAACTGGGTGTCCAATCTTACCGGCAGTGTACCGGGTCTAATTGTAGTGTAGTCTGGTGAATCAAGTGTCGAATCCTCAGGGAAAAGAAAATGTAATTTAAAATGTGGTTAAACACCAACTAGCTATTATTATCTTGATCTAAGTCGCAATTCTTTTTAATTTAAAGCTATTCAAATGATAATTAGATATTTAAATAGATATAGATATAGATATAATAGTTATAGATATAGATATAATAGATAGTTAATAAGAACTAACCAAGACAATGTTATTGAATTATGATCTCTTTTAGTTTTAATGGATGTGACCAATCTTCTTGTTGAAGTGTAATCGATTATGTGAAACGGTATACTCCTCAGCTAACAAATTCCCCTCATACGAGTGCACGAATTCATTCTATGCCTCCTCCTTGGTAAAACCGTAATTAAACCTAATGATTTGACATGATAATCTCTTGAGTATAAATATTCTATCCCCGGATAAGAAAGAGGGTTCCGTTTGTCAGACGGCCAATTTTACCTTCCGGTCTTTCTACCCTTTTCTCATACCCTAACGTCTCTGGTCAGTTCATGATTAGGTTATGGTTCCATCCATACTGGTTAATTACGTCAATACAGACTATCAATTAGTTCAAGTAGAAAGAGATTCATCAAATTCAATATTTTAATCATATTTTAACTTAGTCGTCATCCATTTCCCTAAAAGAGAAACATTTTTCAATTACATGTCTTGGCTAGTTGTATAATTAGCCTACATACATTATTACTAGTAGATAAAATTGAAAAAAACAAACAACATAATAACAGCAGAATATTACCAGTTACAATTGTTGAAGGGAGGCTTCGTCCTCTGAATGTCACGACAGTGATAAATTCAACAATCTTCAATAATTATTCTAACTATTACAACATTATTACTACTACTTTTTAGGCATAATGCCTACTGAAATAATATTTACAGAGAGTAGATAATATAGGGAGATATATATATTGGTATCCCCTCTTCATACCTCATAAATGAGGTATTTATAGGCAGAAATCTCTGGTCCGGCGTGCGCCGAAACTGATCCGGCGTGCGCCGGATTAACCGATTTCGAATATCATGTGCCAGACGCACATGGGGTAACATGGGGTAATTATCACATAATCCGGCGTGGACGGTTTATTCCGGTCTGCGCCGGGTTTGTCTGCCACTTGATGATTTTTGTATGATTTGATTCCGATTCTTCTACTTTGTATCACATAATACCTGTATAACAACAACAAAAAACGACAAAAACACAGGTAAATCTGACAACAAAAGTTATAATTTGTATTATGTTATTTATTTGTATTTATTAGATTTTTATATGTTATTTTACTATCATTTAATATTTTTAGATAAAATTAATCAATAATATGTATAAAATGTGATAACATTTTGTTATAAATTTAACATATATCAACTATTCCCCACTTAGCTTTTGATCGTTCTCGAGCAAAATAAGCGATAAATAATAAATACATATTCATAATGAAAACAATATAATTTATCTAGACTAAAATTTTAATTTAGTAAGGTATATCGTCGATATTTTAGTTATATTAATTTTATCTATTTAAGATTATTTAAGAAGATAAAAAGTGTGTATAATTCAATAAATTAGTTATAAAATATTATCTAATATGAAATTCTACATGAATTACTTAATAAAAATATTTAGAATAACTTTAAAATCGCCACTGTACGAATTTATTGGAATCAAAGACTAAGTCAAGTAGTTGGCAAAATGGCTTATAACGTTCAAGTTCAGGGTGTTTGGCTAATCGAAGGATAAGAAAGGAAAATCGAAAGAGATAGAAGCAAGTCGTACGTACTTACACCTTCAACTTTTGATCAAAAAAATATCTTGATTAGTAACATCCCGACACTGATTTTTTTTTTTTTTTTTAAACAGCTAACATATCCGAACTCATTGCGAGAATCGACTATTTTTCAAGCGTCATGAGGTGAGAACTAATATATTAGTACCCAACTATTCCAAGAATAGCAACAATTGATACAAGATTGCCTTCCAAATAATATTTATTCCAATCTCAGCTTATACCACTTTTGTATTTCGATGTCGTCACCGCTATCCATAAGCACATACTATACTTGCGGGATTTCAAAGAAATGTAGACCAATTTAAGTTAAGGGTCGGTTTTATCTAGTTAATCATAATGGCTAAATTCGAGTGAGGTCTTGATCACTCTACAAGGTTGAGGTGGGGACAAAAATTGGAAATTATGTTCGGGTAGGCTATTTAGCTCTAGTTAATCAAAGTAATGCCAAAAATCTCATCATTCCTAGTCCGATTCCAATTTCATACTTGTTTTGAAATGAAAATTATTCTAAAATTTTATTATAAGTGATTCTTTGTCCAATTCCATAAAAAAATATATTTCATACTATTTATCTAGATATACATACTTAATTTCTTGTTAAAATCTAAAATAGATATAAATAATATGGAAATAATATATCAAGCTTACTTTACTTAATTAAAAATTTGTTCTATCAAAATATATCATTTTTATTATAATAATTATATATTATTTCATTTATTTCTTTGAGGATAATTAAACTAAGTGTATAAGTATTTGATATATTAACTTCATTTTATTTACTAACCTAACTCCATTCCCCACTAGCGAACTGTCATCGTCCCGATGATAAGTGAGTGCAATAATTGGGTAGAAAATAAAAGGAATGGTTTTAATTAAGGTGATACGATTTTTTCTTATAAATTATTCTTTTAGAAAAGAAAAGACTACAACATAACATTTTTATTAAAGGAAATATTAATATTACACAAAATATAAGGACATAATTAAACAAACTTATGGACTTAAAGGAAATTCTTAAACTAAAACAACTTAAAAGGAACTTAAAAACTTAAAAACTTAAAACATCTTATTCCAACTTAGACTCTTCCCATCGCACACAGATGAAATGACCTCTCTAATCTTCTGCTGTAGATGAACCACTTGGTACATCTACTGGAAGCAGACCTAGAAGAGGTTGACGAGAAGGAAAGATCTCATCCGAAGCATTCTCAGGAACTCCCGCAAAACGGATACTGAGTTTAGAGATCAAAGACGCAAACGGCATCGGTTGACGAAAATTTCGTCTACCAAGAGCAAAGTTGATAGCCGTCTTGTGGATCAGGACTCCCCAGTCAATAATAGCTCCAATCGTAATAGCATACAGTAGCAGCATCTCATCATCGAAACCTCGGAAAAGTCCAAAGTTGGAAAAACTCGCGAATTTATAAAATGTTTCCAGGTTCGAAGATGAGGAAGCAGAGGTGAAGTGGAGACAACATGATCACGGTTGTAATTTGGAAAGAGAATTTGGAAAGCTTCGGCACATTTATCAATAACACCATGAACTGTGTCCAAATTCCACTGCGATTCATAATGACTATTTGGGGTAGTTTGGACAGGAGGTATTTGAAAAGCTTGATTGATGATAAAAGGAGTGAATGGTACAATACAACCACGGACACGCACAAAACGTGTCGATGCGACAGAAACAGAGTCTGATAGAGCTGCATAAAATTCTCGAACTAGAGTGACATTGACCTTGCCTCTTGGTGTACGGACAAAACGATCCCATCCACCTCCTTCAATACGGAGAAATCCCCATTGGTTCATTTTTCGAAAGTTGAGACCTTTCTCAAGTAAAATAGGGGACTGACCGAAATTGGCTAGATAACGGTCTTGAGCTGTTTGGTGCGGATAATTATTAGGATCGAAAAATAAATGTTGAATATCCGGGGTTTCATCATTTGGATACAACTGGGGAGAGTAACTGTTAACTGAAGGAGAGGAATGATTGGACATTTTCTACCGTTAATCAGTAGGTGAAAGAAAGGAAGGGGTATCCTTCTAAGCTTGCAAGGTATGTATTTATAGGTAAAAATTCGAGCAGAAGAAGAAAAATTCGTTCAGTGTCATAAATAGATTTTCCGGCGTAAACCGGTGTGTTCCGGCCTACGCCGGAATCTATTTAATTCTGTCGAAATGAATACCCTATATATATAGCTGTCAGGTCGGTGATAACCCGGCGTGAACCGGAATATACCCGGCGTACGCCGGATTTCACTATTCACGGACAGAGTCTAATTTGTGTGTTGATGGCCAAAATTTTCAAAATTAAACAAAATAAAATACAACATTCATCAAAATGTTATACATAAATTATTACCAAATAAATTCTTACGAACTGGGGAACTTATTAAAAAGTGCACTAACCACTGAGTGCATCAACCAAACGTCAACGTTAAAATTTCTAGTGCCAAATCAACATAATGAAAGGAAATAGTCATCAAAGTACAAATGTTTTTTCAATGATAAAATTTTAACCAGTTTATTCGAAGTCTTCAAAATTCAAATCATGCGGCGGCTGTGACATGGATTGAGTCGAAACCGCTCCAAAGTCGGAAGTTGAAGTCGTGGTATAGAATGGATCTTGTGAACGCATGGTGGACATAGTAACCGAACTATCGAATCCAAGCGATCCAAAACCGGTAGTGACAGCTGAAATCGAAGCGTAATCTCCAAATCCTGAAGTAGCAGCTGTGACACCTGGAAACATACCACCTGACATACTAAACTGACCCGAAGTAACCTGAGTGTAAGATTGAGAGGTAGGAGGCGAAGGAATCGGTCGAACCCAGGCTGGTAAGGTATAGGGATCTGCCTGGCACTGAGGCAGATCATCGGACATCTGCTCATAAGCAGGGTCTAGACCTCTCATAAAAGCTCGCCGACCTCTAACTCCCACTCTAATATCATTGGCCCACTGCCTGACTCGGTCGAATCCTAACAGCATATTAGTCTGACTTCTATCAATTGCACTAAGAATGGCGTCAGACTGGTGATAACTCTGACTCTGCACAGGCTGCCTAGAAGAGGATCCAAATAGGGGTGGGATTCTAGTACGAGGGATTTGCTGACGCTGCTGTCGGTTAGGATTATTATAATCAAGTTTACCAACAGGTTGCGGGGCAAGTCTAGGACCTATGATTGGGGTATCGGCAGAAACAATTTTGTCACCGGTAAGGTTGGAACTCTCGCCATCAGGCACAATGCAGAGATTAGATTTGGAAATGGCATGTTTCCTTGCGGAATACGAGCATGAGCAAAATCCCAAACCTTATTGAAAATCAATTTTCCTAGATTGACCGGAACATCCTTAACTATCGCCCAAGCAGTAATGACATCATCTCTACCAAAAGCACTGACATGAGTAGATGGACTGACATTATAGCCCAGAAACATCTTAATGGCTCTGACATCCTTAATACAACCTCCGTATGCAAACCTATTATCAATCCACGTCGCAGATGGGTCGAAGGCTTGTTGAGCTTCATAAGCCTTAGCTTGCAAAACACTAGGCTGGATTAAACCCCAAACAGAATAATAATCTTCCTCATCAGGAACCTCAGGAATGGCAAAAAATGCATTAATGACTGACTGAGTAAAAGGGACGGTAGCATTTCTAAGAGAAACAGAGGTCAAAGGACCTTCATCTACAGGCTCATAAGCAGAAATGACAGAATAAAACTCAGCCACCATCGTGGCATTAACAGGGTCAACACGCTCATGGGCTATCTCCATCCAGCCTCTACTCTCAAAAATTTCCTTCAGTTCAGGTCCTAAGGCAGTAAAATCTATACCCCGTTCTAGCAGTACTGGACATTTTGAAAAATATCTATCAAAAGCGGTTACGGCTGCAGGACTGGCAGTTTTCTTAAAGGATATGGCCTCTTCTTCTGCTGTCAGAGGCCTAGGCTCATGCACAGGTACTACAGGTGGTATGTCAGATTTTCTTTTCTTACTACCCTTTTTACGAGAGGAAGACTCAGCCATCTACGATTGTGGTATCGACAACAACACCAAATAAAAATAACAAAAATTAATATTAAAACAAAATGAAAACATCAACAAAAATTGATAAAATTGATACTTAAAATTATAAACTTGATAAATAATTATATTAGATGATTACCTGAAAATGTGAGGGATGCAGAAAAACGTGGGTGGCGGAAAATATGTCACTTCACCGGAATTGTGTGCTTAAGCGAAAATCACCAACTTTTAGTATAATGTATTAAATTTGTGGTGTGTGTGGTAGAAGAGGTATTTGAAATAATAAAAATGGAGAAGAAAAGAGGTGGGTTTTATGGTGTAAAGAGGTGGGGGAGAAAAGGGAAGGGGCGGCGCTGTTAAGAAAAAAATTGGGGAGAAGAAGAAGAAAAGAGAGAACCCGTAGGTTAAGTTCATTGAATTCCGGCGTGGACCGGTATAGTCCGGTCTACGCCGGGTTATTAAAATCCGTTTTTTTTTTTATTTTTTTTTTCATAAAAATATTTTTATAAAATCTCAAAATCATTTAATGATAAAATAAATTACTACGATATTTTTTTGTATGATAAATTCTAATTATATCATATAAACCATATATGATAAAAATAAGTTTATCAAAAATTTTTTTATAAAATCTTTGAAAATAAAATTCAATCTACTTCTACTCCTATCGTTCTTAAATCTTCGAGATTTCTATAGTAGCGGTCCATCAACCTAATTCCTAGGAATGATGCGTTTGAATTCTCTCTTTGTTGTCCATCGGGATTTTCGGATAACCACCTAGTCGTTCCCATCTTAATTACATTCAAACATTCATCCTGGGATTTGGTTGTGTTTTCCCCACATTTTCCACTGTGCTCACTCTTTCCACTGATTCTACACCTTAGTAGGAATCTTGCCCTTCTCTTTATAGCACTTCTCGATTTCCCATTACAAAGATCTCTTTCTCTAATTTTACTTATCAGTTCTTTATTCAATTTAAAAACTAAGGTTTCTATTTTAAAGGCAACATCTTTATCTAAACCTAATTTTAAAAGTAGAATAAAAACTTCTATTCTATCTATAAAAGGCATTCCAGTTCTTTAATGTCTATCCGGTAAAAGACTAAATTACCTAAAATGTATTTTAAACGAAAAATAAGAAAGAGTGTACCTGGAATCATCTCAGTTTGTGGCTGATAGCAAAACGTTTCTTTTTAATCTGTTGGAGGGTCGCTCAGGTACATAACCTCTCTTGTTAGAGGTATCCCTTCTTCTTTTACAAATAACTTCACTCTGTGACCATTGGCTATAAAAGTTGTGAATCCATCGGTTAATTCTATAGCTCCTGACTTATAGATTTTTGTTACCTCATATGGACCTGTCCATCTTGATTTAAGCTTACCTGGAAACCACTTCAAACGTGAATTATATAAGAGTACTCGATCACCTACATGAAACTCACGAAGATAGATTCTCTTATCATGGAAAGATTTCGTGCGTTCCTTGTAGATTCGAGCATTTTCGTAAGCGTCGAGACGAAACTCATCCAGTTCTGTTAACTGAAGTAATCTATAATCACCAACAGCCTTTGGATCAAAATTTAGAAATTTAATAGCCCAAAAGGCTCGATGTTCTAATTCAACAGGGAGATGACAAGATTTACCAAAAACTAATTTATAGGAGAACAACCAATTGGTGTTTTAAAGGCTGTTCTATATGCCCATAATGCATCATCTAGTCTTTCTGCCCAGTTTTTACGATTTGACTCTATAGTTTTTTCCACGATTCTTTTTATTTCTCTATTAGATACTTCTACCTGTCCACTAGTTTGTGGATGATATGGTGTACCAAGTTTATGTTTTACACCATACTTCTCAATTAATTTTGTAAATGGACGGTTACAAAAATGTGATCCTTGGTCACTAATGATAGCCCTAGGAGTGCCAAATCTCGTGAATATATTCTTTTTAAGGAATTTTAACACTACTCTAGAATCATTAGTGGGAAGAGCTTCAGCTTCTACCCATTTGGATACATAATCGACCATCACTAAAATGAATTTCTTACCAAAAGATGGAGGAAAGGGGCCCATAAAATCAATACCCCAGACATCAAATAACTCACACTCCAAAATAGGTTGGAGAGGCATCTCGTGCTTCTTGGAAATATTTCCCCATTTCTGGCATGATTCACAAACCCTTGCATAGTGGTGTGCATCTTTATATAGAGTAGGCCAGGAAAATCCACTTTGCAAGACTTTGTAAGCGGTTTCCACCCTCCATGGTGCCCTCCAGCCTCACGATCATGGCAAAATGATAGTACACTTAAAATCTCATCATTGGGTACACATTTTCTAATTATACCATCTGAACATTTTCGAAAAAGATCCGGCTTTTCCCAATAGTAAAATTTTAAATCATAAAAGAACTTCTTTTTCCATTGCCATGTCCAATGAGATGGAATATACTTACAGGTAAAGTAGTTAACAATATTACCGAACCATGGCGAGCTTTCTTTGGATAAATTACCGGCTTTAACCAGTTGCATTCTTGGAGGAGCATCAACCATGAGGAGTTGTTCATCTCGAAATGAATCTTTGATCTCTAGTCTTCCTCCTTTTCTTTCTTCAAATTCCATACGACTCAAATGGTCTGCTACTACGTTTTCACTACCCTTTTTATCTTTAATTTCAATATCAAATTCTTGAAGTAGCAGAATCCATCTAAGAAGACGAGGCTTCGCATCTTTCTTCTTTAACAAATATTTTAATGCTGAATGATCAGTATAAACAATTACTTTGGAACCTATGAGATACGATCGAAATTTGTCTAATGCAAAGATTACAGCCAGCAGTTCCTTTTCAGTGGTAGCGTAATTAAGTTGAGATGTGTTCAAGGTATGGGATGCATAGTAGATTGCCTTAAGTACTTTGTCATGGCGTTGACCTAGAACAACTCCGATTGCCAGATCACTAGCATCACACATAAGTTCAAACGGTAAGTTCCAGTCTGGTGCAGTTAGAACTGGTGCAGTTACCAATCGTGCTTTCAAAGTTTCAAATGCTTCCATACATTTATCATCAAACTTAAAAGGTACTTCTTTTTCAAGCAAATGACTGAGAGGTTTAGCTATGCGTGAAAAATCTGCAATAAATCTTCTATAGAAACCCGCATGTCCAAGAAATCCTCTCAGAGTTTTTAGGTTTCTTGGTGGAGGTAACTTTTTAATTACTTCAACTTTGGCTTTATCTACCTCAATACCTTTTTCAGAAATTCGATGACCTAAAACAATACCATCCGATACCATGAGATGACATTTTTCCCAATTTAAAACTAGGTTGGTGTCTTCACAGCGTTTAAGCACGCGTTCTAAGTGTAGAAGACATTCTTCAAAAGAATCTCCAAAAACGCTCAAGTCATCCATAAAGATTTCCAAAATTTTTTCTACCATATCTGAAAATATTGCCATCATGCATCTTTGAAATGTAGCTGGTGCATTACATAATCCAAACGGCATTCTTTTATAGGCAAAAGTTCCATATGGACATGTGAAAGTCGTTTTTTCTCTATCTCCTGCTGCAATAAATATTTGTAAATAACACGAATAACCATCCAAGAAACAATAAAATTTATGTCCACTTAATCGTTCTAACATCTGTACGATGAATGGAAGTGGATGATGGTCTTTCTTGGTATGCTCATTCAGTTTACGAAAATCGATGCACATTCGATATCCTGTGACTTCCCTTGTTGGAATCCATTCATGTTTATCATTTTCCTTTATCGTGAATCCGCCCTTTTTAGGCACTACTTGAGTAGGACTTACCCACTCACTGTCAGATATGGGAAAGATTATTCCCATTTCTAGTAACTTAATAACCTCTTTCTTGATTACTTGTTGCATATTTGGGTTGAGACGGCGTTGTGGTTGGATACATGGTTTAGCCTCTTCATTCAAGATGATCTTGTGTACACAAATCTCGGGACTTATTCCCTGAATATCTGCAACTGTCCATCCAAACGCTTTCTTATGTTGTCTTAACATTCTTAACAACCGATCTTCCTGTGACTTGGTTAATGATGATGAGACAATAACAGGAAGCAAATTATCATTTTCAAGAAAGGCATATTTGAGATTTGAAGGGAGAGGTTTTAATTCCAGATTCTTTGGTGGCTCCTCTACCGAAGGTTTCAATATTGGGCCATCCAGTTCTAAATCTAAATAACGATGCCATGGACGTTTTTCAAAAGAACTTCCGGTGTCGAGATAAAAAATGATTTCTTTCTTTTCTTGGTTGTCTCCTTCATAGATAGATAAGGCTAAACA
>CM044897.1:120438147-120519190 GCA_024500145.1 Gentiana dahurica var. dahurica
TAAGCTAAGTCTTCCTCTCTATCTCATTTACACTCTGAGAATAATGCAAAATCGTAAGTGGGGGGTAGAGTCTGGTTGGTGATGAGAGAAAAATACACCCACTAAAATATTGGTCCCCGGCAACGGCGCCAATTTTTGATGAGCGAAAAATTCACCCACTAAAAATACATTTATAAAAGCTCGCAAAACTGTGGGTAAACTAACTCTCTAACTGGCAGAGTACCGGGTCGATTGCTAGGATAGCTACAGGAGTACGAGGTCGTCCCAAGAGAAATGTGGTTGTGAGTACCAAAGCGAACGTGGTGCTTAGTCTAGGCGATCAAAGTTTTAAGTGGAGTGTTATAGCTAATGCGAAAAAGTAAAGATTATTCTAACGAGATTAAAAAGCATAGCCGAGTTATGATCCAACAGGTTATCTCCCCATAGGAAAAACTTGATTAGGAGTGTGTTTTAACCAACCTACCTTTCCACAGTATTTTAACGACATCCACGGGTGCCAACTCCTAATTCTGGTGTTAAGATCTGAACAACTCTCACTCAACACCCTATGTGAAGTTAATTAATTTTCCCTTTAGAAAACCGATTAACCTAACATGATTACGCTCTTTGAGTCGCTCGAACAACGATGACAAACCTCTATATTGGAAACGGTCCTAACAACTAGGCCGAATCTACGCAACGATCCCAAAACCCCTTTTCCCACATCTCACCGCAAAATGCATTTATAGGTTCGATGTGTGTGACAATGGACTAGATGATCAATCTAATTCAAAGACGTTTATAATAAGTTTTAGGACGTGGATTAATCATTAAAACATTATATTACGTGCTACACAACTCCCATCTCGTCTACCGAGGGTTAATTTCACCCGTTTTCACATAATTCGGCTATGTGACTACTTTAGCTACTCATTATAACAGAAAAGAAAAATATATCATATATATATATATAAGTGCGTAAAAGTAAATGCGTAAGTAAATTGCGTAAATAAAAATGCGTAAATAAAAGTGCGTAAAAGTAAATATATATATATATATATATATGTATATAGATATATATATATAGATATAGATATGTATATAATATATATATATTTATTTATACTAATTGCATAAAAGTAAAAGAAAGCAATAAAAAGCGGAAATGAAATTATATTAAAAGTATAACTAGTCGGGTTATTACACCGACATTATAACTACATATATAACTACATATAGGCCCCCAACATAAAATAAAGAAGATGGAAGAAGAAGAAGAGAAAGGGGGCAAATGTTTCATCTGCTAAAACCTCTGTATATATAGGCAAATGTTGAGGCCGGACCGGTCCTTGAAGGAGCCGGACCGGTCCGGTGTAATCATTACTCATCATTACCTCTAACTAACTGCATGTGCTCGTATGTATATATAATTATATATTAAACTTCTAAAATTCATATCTCGAGTTGTAGACCTCCAAATGACGTGATCCAAATGTCATAATTAAGCTCTCGGAAAACTCTACAACTTTTATGAAGGACTCTTCTTCAGAAAATGTCGTTTTGATGAGCCATTCGTAAGTCGTGTCGTTTTCGGGATTTCTACTCATATGAACCGATTAGCCACTTGACCACCATTTGAGTTGTAGAAGTCCGATTGACTTGATTCAAAGTGCGTTGGAAAGCTTATGTGAAGATCTACAACTTTCATTAAGAAGTCATCCCCTGAAAATGCCTCTAAGCTGGGTCAAATCTTCGTCGAAAATATGTAACGATTAAGTACTTAAGAAAAATTTGATCCATTTGAACTCGTAAGCTTGTGGCATCTTCTTCTAATCCTCTAAACACATCTTTTAGACTCAAAACATGTCGTTACGTGGAATCTTGGTCAATGTATAATCCTGCAATGAACCACCAAAATACCAAACGTAAATCCGACACGACACTCCGGTTACTAAACCGGTACAAATACTAGTAAAAACACGATAAAAACACGATATTTTATAAAATAACTACTACTAACATATTTAGATGAAACATTGGAATTAATGACTCGAACTGATATAAAAATACTCGAAATGATATCAGAAACGGGTTGAAAAGTTATAAAAATAACAGTGAATTTTTCCGTTATCACAACCCCCCACTTAGCTTTTGGTCGTCCTCGAACAAAATAAGCGGTAAAATAAAATGAATGAGGAAAAATTCATGAAAATAAGATATGAATGACAATCAGATGATGCAACCATTCGAATCATAACCACACGTTAACCTTAATATAAATGTATAACAGAGTGAGTGTGTGACAAGCCTTTTCAATTTCCACTATCCTCTCTTGAATAATTCAAGCAAACGCACAAATATCCATTCAGACAGTCCTAATGACTTCCCTAGGTATAGGCAGTAACAGTTCCACACAACGTCCTCCCGTGTACTTATTAGGATAATCCCTAATGCATATCATTTAGTTTATACTGGGGATAGTCAGAAGTTAACTAGGTTGTTTTTTTTTTTTTTTTTTTAATTTTTTTATGTGTAGCATATGCCCTCATTCCCAGCAATAGGATGTTTCGTGATAACACCCTAGCTGGACTACTATCATCAGGCAGTCGGGAGCTTTTAAGCCTCATAGTGGTATAAGACGTTTCGTGATAACGCCCTACCGCACTCAAATCATTGGTAGCTACAACCGACATATATATAGTTTATCTTATTTTGACATTCTTTCTATCACATTCAAACCTTCAGATATTCACAGTACATGTTCAGAAGTTAGGTACTAAGTTACTGCTATTTCTAGGATAAATCACTAGAATGCTGAATGGGTACAGTTTAAAATTTTTCGCTTCAATATCAAAGGCTTACGTGAAGAAATTCATGTTACACAAATAAATTTAGGCTAAAATGCACTTACGGTTCACTTTGGTTATACATATCCAAATTAATCATTACATCTTTAAATCCATGAAATATATACCTTATACAGATTATTTTAATCAACTAAATAATGCTCGAAAAAGAATAAAAAACTAAGGGTTTAAACACTTACTGCCATTTCTAAATCAACCAGACTCTACCCCCCACTTACGATTTTGCATTATTCCCAGAGATAGAGAGAAAAACTTAGCTTATAAACCTGGCAGAAATGTGCTATCGAATCCCGTAACAGCCATAAGAAAGCACGTCCCGAATCCCTATATGAAAACAACTAAAACAAAGCAAACACGGGACATGGTCCTCGTGCAAAAGTATCGAATAGGGATATGGGAATAATAAGATAATGGCCCTGTCACGTCAGAAAATTCGATAGGCAATATAATAGCTTTAGATGGAAAAATAACCATAAGGCTATCGAATCTCGTGTGGGTTATTTTTAGCATTTACTATAATGCATACGTATCATAGAGAGTATCAATTCAGAGTCAGCTATTCCTAGATTCATTTTTTTTTATTACACACAGTTTTATTAAGGTGGGAATACTCACCACTATACTACAACGACCAGAAATTTGAAACAGACTAGATCATAAAATGAAATGTGTGAAAAAGTATTGAGTCTTTTATACCCAGATCCTCAAGGGTTCTATAACCTAAGTCCAAGAAATGATACATTTGAATTTTTTCTTTAATCTCCCTCGGGATTTTCGGATAACCACCTAATCGTTCCCTTTCAATGACATTCAAACATTCATCCTGAGACTTGGTTGTGATTTGTGTTCATCTTTCATACAGATTCTACATTTCAATAATACTAGTCATATCCAAATTACTATTATTATTATTATTTCACACAATTTTATTAAGGCGGGGTTGCCTCCCCCCAAGCGCCTTTGTTTTACGTCTTTGGCTCGACTAATTACAAATTATCAACCAAAATCTGAACTTAAGAAGATCAATAGCTTAAGAAAAATTAACAAAGCGAGAACCAAAGAACTTGAATTGTCTAGAAACGTACCTCGTTTGGCCCTCGATGCTATCTCCTCCCAGCTAGAGAATCTTCTGTTATCAACCTGTCGAACCATCTTCTTTTGAAAATTACCATAAAGCTCATCCATCGGGGAGTACACAAACTGGACCGCAGAAAATTCATCCTTACAGAGTGGATGAATGTAGTAATCCGGGACCGATATATTAACTATTACCAACTCTCCCAGTGGCTTTACTAAAGATGGCCAATCAATCTCTCGCTCCTCTAACTCTGTCATCTCCAAATCTTGCACTTTTTCTTCGCAAACTGAATTATCAACCTCATTCTCAACCTGAACTTCTTTAGTGATAACATTTTCATCCCTGACCACCTCACATGTCTCTACCTCTTTCACATACATCACTAATTCAATCAATTGCCCCACCTTGTCTTGAAGATTTCTTATGGCGGAGTCAGTACTTACCGTGAACTCCTGCATGTCCAACAGTCGCTCTTCCAAGATCTGGTTCAATCGTTCTAATTGCTCTATTTGACTGTCGGTGAATTCTTCTTGTGGCATGGGGGAAAACTGATCGTATTGACTTTGATTCATTGGAGGTGAGTAGTAGTCTTCTTGCCATTCCAGACACTGATCAGGTGGCTGAATCTGGTTGAAGCTATCAACGCATTGAACATGAACACCGTAATCTTGATAAGCATTAGGGTTCGGGTAACCCTCGTAATATGGTGGCTCATTACTCGAATAACCATAATTCTGGTCCAGGTATGCATTTGGGCAATTATAGGACCGAGAACCCTGGTTATTCTGCTGTTGATACTGAGGCTCAGACATGAACTGTTGTTGATAAGGTTGGTAGGAGTATTGTTGTTCAGGTGAGTAATATTGATTGAAATATTGATCCATTTAAGCTCAATCTGCAAGATCTCAGAAAACAACAGGAAAACAATAAAATTCTTTTTTTTTTCTTTTTCGTTTTTTTTTAATTATTTTTTTTATTTGTATAAAACCTAGGCCCAAGCCTTCGGTTCACTTACAAGATATCACAACAATATCACACATTTCTCCGGCAACGGCGCCAATTTTTTGATAAGAGAAAAATACACCCACTAAAATATTGGTCCCCGGCAACGGCGCCAATTTTTGATGAGCGAAAAATTCACCCACTAAAAATACATTTATAAAAGCTCGCAAAACTGTGGGTAAACTAACTCTCTAACTGGCAGAGTACCAGGTCGATTGCTAGGATAGCTACAGGAGTACGAGGTCGTCCCAAGAGAAATGTGGTTGTGAGTACCAAAGCGAACGTGGTGCTTAGTCTAGGCGATCAAAGTTTTAAGTGGAGTGTTATAGCTAATGCGAAAAGTAAAGATTATTCTAACGAGATTAAAAAGCATAGCCGAGTTATGATCCAACAGGTTATCTCCCCACAGGAAAAACTTGATTAGGAGTGTGTTTTAACCAACCTACCTTTCCACAGTATTTTAACGACATCCACGGGTGCCAACTCCTAATTCTGGTGTTAAGATCTGAACAACTCTCACTCAACACCCTATGTGAAGTTAATTAATTTTCCCTTTAGAAAACCGATTAACCTAACATGATTACGCTCTTTGAGTCGCTCGAACAACGATGACAAACCTCTATATTGGAAACGGTCCTAACAACTAGGCCGAATCTACGCAACGATCCCAAAACCCCTTTTCCCACATCTCACCGCAAAATGCATTTATAGGTTCGATGTGTGTGACAATGGACTAGATGATCAATCTAATTCAAAGACGTTTATAATAAGTTTTAGGACGTGGATTAATCATTAAAACATTATATTACGTGCTACACAACTCCCATCTCGTCTACCGAGGGTTAATTTCACCCGTTTTCACATAATTCGGCTATGTGACTACTTTAGCTACTCATTATAACAGAAAAGAAAAATATATCATATATATATATATAAGTGCGTAAAAGTAAATGCGTAAGTAAATTGCGTAAATAAAAATGCGTAAATAAAAGTGCGTAAAAGTAAATATATATATATATATATATATGTATATAGATATATATATATAGATATAGATATGTATATAATATATATATATTTATTTATACTAATTGCATAAAAGTAAAAGAAAGCAATAAAAAGCGGAAATGAAATTATATTAAAAGTATAACTAGTCGGGTTATTACACCGACATTATAACTACATATATAACTACATATAGGCCCCCAACATAAAATAAAGAAGATGGAAGAAGAAGAAGAGAAAGGGGGCAAATGTTTCATCTGCTAAAACCTCTGTATATATAGGCAAATGTTGAGGCCGGACCGGTCCTTGAAGGAGCCGGACCGGTCCGGTGTAATCATTACTCATCATTACCTCTAACTAACTGCATGTGCTCGTATGTATATATAATTATATAATTATATATTAAACTTCTAAAATTCATATCTCGAGTTGTAGACCTCCAAATGGCGTGATCCAAATGTCATAATTAAGCTCTCGGAAAACTCTACAACTTTTATGAAGGACTCTTCTTCAGAAAATGTCGTTTTGATGAGCCATTCGTAAGTCGTGTCGTTTTCGGGATTTCTACTCATATGAACCGATTAGCCACTTGACCACCATTTGAGTTGTAGAAGTCCGATTGACTTGATTCAAAGTGCGTTGGAAAGCTTATGTGAAGATCTACAACTTTCATTAAGAAGTCATCCCCTGAAAATGCCTCTAAGCTGGGTCAAATCTTCGTCGAAAATATGTAACGATTAAGTACTTAAGAAAAATTTGATCCATTTGAACTCGTAAGCTTGTGGCATCTTCTTCTAATCCTCTAAACACATCTTTTAGACTCAAAACATGTCGTTACGTGGAATCTTGGTCAATGTATAATCCTGCAATGAACCACCAAAATACCAAACGTAAATCCGACACGACACTCCGGTTACTAAACCGGTACAAATACTAGTAAAAACACGATAAAAACACGATATTTTATAAAATAACTACTACTAACATATTTAGATGAAACATTGGAATTAATGACTCGAACTGATATAAAAATACTCGAAATGATATCAGAAACGGGTTGAAAAGTTATAAAAATAACAGTGAATTTTTCCGTTATCAGTTGGTTTAGAAATGGCAGTAAGTGTTTAAACTCTTAGTTTTTGGATCTTTTTCGAGCATAAATGAGTTGAATATAATGAATTGTATAAGGTATATATTTCATGGATTTGAAGATATAATGATCAATTTGATATGTATAACTAATTTGAACCGTAAGTACATTTTAACCCCTAATTTATTTGTGTAACATGAATTGATTGTTCACGTAAGCCTTTGATATTGAAGCGAAAATTTTAAACTGTATCCATTCAGTATCCTAGTGGTTATTCTAGAGATAGTTGCAGTAACTTAGTACCTAACTTTTGAACGTGTACTGTGAATATCTGAATGTTTGAATGTGATAGAAAGGATATAAGTTAAGTGGAATAAAAAGAAAAATACCAAATTAAGATGAACTATATATATGTCGGTTGTAGCTACCAATGATTTGAGTGCGGTAGGGCGTTATCACGAAACGTCCTATACCACTATGAGGTTTAAAAGCTCCCGACTGCCTGATGATAGAAGTCCAGCTAGGTGTTATCACGAAACGTCCTATTGCTGGGAATGAAGGCATATGCTACACATGTGAAAAAAAATTGACAATTTGGTTAAAGTTGGTTGAAAACTTAGTTATCTTTTGACTATCCCCAGTATAAACTGAATGATATGCTTTAGGGATTATCCTAATAAGTACACGAGAGGACTTTGTGTGGAACTGTTACTGCCTTTACCTAGGAAAGTCATTAGGACTGTCTGAATGGATATTTGTGTGTATTGCTTGAATTATTCAAGAGAGGATAGTGGAAATTGAAAAGGCTTGTCACACACACACTCTGTTATACATATATATTAAGGTTAACGTTTGGTTATGATTAGATAGGTTGTATTATATGGTTGTTTATATCTTATCTTTTCGTTTATTTTGTTTCATTTTTTTTTTTTTATAATTGTTTTGCTATATGACTATCTATAGTAGTGGGGGGTTTGTGATGACGTATATATTTACTGTTATTTTTATAACATTTATACGTACTTTTGATATCATTTTGAGCATTTATGTATCTAATCAAGTCTTAATTTATAGGTTTTATCTAATTATATATATAGTATGTCTTATATAATATATATTGTTTTTATGTGTTTTTATAGTTTTTGTAAAGGTTTAGTAATCGGAGTGTTGTGTCGGATTTACGTTTGTTATTTTGGTGGTTATTTCAGGATTATACTTGACCTAGATTCAACGTAACGAAATGTTTTGAGTCTATAAGATGTGTTTAGAGGGTTGGAAGAAGGTGTAACATTCTTACGATTTCGAATTTGTGTTTTTCTTAAGTTTTAATAGTTGTATATTTTCTATGTGTTTGATTGATTGATGCATTTTAAGGGGATGGATTCTTTGAAGTTGTAGATCTTCACATAAGCTTTCCAACACACTTTGAATCACGTCAATTGGAGTTCTACAACTCAAGCTATGACCAAGTGGCTAATCGATTCGTATCAAGTAAAATGTCGTAAACGACACGTAATGGAAATGGCTCATCAAAACGACATTTTCGGAAGAAGTGGCCTTAATAAAAGTTGTATATCTTCAAGAAAGATTTCCAATGGATTTTGAATCAAGTCAATCGGACTTCTACAACTCAAATGGTGGTCAAGTGGCTAATTGATTCAATTTCGTAAAAATGTCGCAAAACGCTCGGAGGAACACGAGGTACTCAAGAAGACGTTTTCTGAAGAAAAGTCCTTCATGAAAGTTGTAGAGTTTCTCGAGACCGTAATTTTGGCATTTCGTTTGCAATTTTTGGAGGTCTACAACTCAAGATATGAATTTTAGAAGTTTTAATCCAATATATGTCAAATCATCCGAAGATCTTGATAGAATCAGTTAGGATTTGCAATGATTACACCGGATCGATCCGGCCCTTTTCCCGGATCGATCCGGAATTGGTAAATTTTCTATAAATAGGCTGAATAGATCACAAAAGCAGCTGCCCATGCTTCGGCCAATTTCTTTTCTTTCTTGTTTGTAGTAGTAATATATATATATATATCTAATTTCTTTTCCTTTAGTTTGTTTCATTTTTTTTTTCTTTATAATATCTAGCTATATATATCTATCTATATATATATATACATATATATTTATCTAACTATATTTATATATACATCTATACGTATATCTATATATCTATATTAGTATCTATATTTATGTATCTATATATATATATCTATAGATCTTAGTATCTATATTTATGTATCTATATACATATATATAGATCTATATATATATACTTATATATATACTTATAGACTTATATATATATATATATATATAAAAAAATAATAATACCGTAGTATTGTTGTAATGCTCAGGAAATTATCAAAATATCGTTGTTGTTAAAGTCATAGCTATTTCCGGAGAATACGACCTATGAATCAACAGTTGAAATCAAATGATTTCAATCAATCATACGATGATGAGAGGCTAAAGCACGTTGGAACAAGCTTTGTGAAACCGATTCTTAGCAACATCTCGATTTCGAATTTGGATTATCTTGTAAGTTTTAATAAAAATTGTATCTTTTCTATGTTTTGATTATTGATTATGCAATTTAAATCGAGAGATGGTTGCTATTTGATGTTTAACGTTTGACGAGAGTCGTTGTTAAACCTTAGATCACCGTAGTGAAGATTGGATTTTTAATCTAATTAACGAGAGTTGTTAGGTTGAATGTCTAGATTGCGAAATTGAGAGATTTCACACCTCTGTTATGAAAGCGTTAATCTTTAAAATCGAAAGATAAAAGATTGATAGACGAACTTTTCTAAGAGATTAGGAGTTCATACATTCGATAGGTGAATCACAATTTTCGTTAAATCACCACAAGATAATCTAGAGTTGAAATTGAGGGTTGCGGGAATCGGTGGATCATTGCTTGTTCGTTGTTACAGTAATTGAAAAGAAATCGTTGTGCTGTTTTGCTTCGTCTTCATCGTAGTAATCGTAGCAATTTTTATTGTCTTCTTAGTTTATAGATTAGAATTAACTTAGTTAGTACGGCTCGTAACTATCTTTCCTGGCTTTGGATTGACAACCCTCTGTCCAGTTATCTGTTTTCATTTTTAATTCTGTTTTGTTTTCCGTGACAAACCTTAGAAAAATTAAGAACTAGAACAACCTCGATTCCCTGTGATTCGACTCCGGTATTAACCTCTATACTACGATCCCTGCACTTGGGGTAAACCGGATTTATTTATTACTTGTTTGTTTTGCTTTGCTATAAAATCCGAGACAGAAAACAAAAACAAGATTTTGGTGTGAAGAATTACCGTTTTTGCTCTCATTTGTTCTTCAAATTGGGTTGAAAATGGTATGTCTTCAAGTGATATTGCATCAATATCTTCATTGGTATGCATGTTTTCAAGTGTAGGAGGTGATGAAGAAGGGTTCATCTTGGGGTTGGGGTTTATGGCATTTTTTGTGGTGAAGAAGATGAAGTTATGATGATGATGGAGGGTGATGGAGGGTTTTCGGAATGAAGATGATGGAATGAGGTTGAGGTTAATGTTAATGTTAAGGTTATGTTAATTTTTGTGGATTAGTTAAAGGTTAATTTATGAAATTACAATTTTTCAAGGACTCAATTGTAGTTTTGTTTTTGTGGTGTACAGAGTAATTTTAACATTTTCTTGGTGGTGTGGGAGTAATGAATTAATAAAAATATTCAACGTGGTGCCAAGAATAACTTATAGGGTGTCGGAAATATTTGTGGTGCCAGAAGCAAAAACGTTGTGCCAATAAAAGCCACATTTAAAAAATCTCATAATTATCAATCAAATACTCCTTCAGTCCCATATTATATTATAAGGTTTTTTGATAATTTTCACACAATTTAAAAAATCTCATAAATGAATTAATTTTTTACATTTCAAGGCAAAATATTGTAAATTGTTTTGTTTTAGAATGACTTATAATATTGTACTATTGTTTAATATAAAACTGAAAACAATGCTCTAATATTGACTTAAGATGTGAGAAGACATTATATTATAAGGCAAAACCAAAAAGTTTCTTTTTATGAAAATTCAAAACCAAAAAGTTAAAAGACCATATATTACGGGTCGGGGGGAGTATGATTTAACCGAAGTCGAGCAGTTCATCAAAGTTAACGAAATGAACTCGAGCACTTCAAAATGTTCACAAGTTTTATCCAGTATTATTATATTTTATCAAAAACATATGTTCATTTGTATTTTTTTGACGAGTCGAAATCGAACACTTTAAAGCTAAACATTTTCTTGAGCTTTGCTCCGACTCTATTTCGAGCTTCTCAGTGATTATTATTTTGCCGAGCATAATCGAACCGAACTCAAGTATAATTAAAATTTAATCGAGTTGATCTCAAGCAAATTTTTCCTTACTCGAATGAACTTGGGCCGAGTTCAAACATCACTATTTTGAATGATTGCTCGACTTTAAAAGTAAGTATTTGATTTCTTAAAAAAAAAAAAAGGTAAGTATTTGATTGAATTCACGTCCTTAATATGTATGCAAGACTTGGTAAATATCTTTTCCATTGCTAATTCAAATTATGACGTCTAAACGGTCGATTGTTCAAAAAAATTAATTTTGGGACTTAAAAACTAGAATATTTTCCCCTCAAAGAAAAAACTAAAATATTTTTAGTTACTAGTATTGTTGAAGAGTCAATTACTAGTTACAAGTCGATTACTAAAATATTTTTAGTTCCTAGTATTCAAATTATGTGCTTTTCAAGTGCGAAATGGCGGTTCGAATCTAGAGGGTGTCATCGTTTTCCGGGGTTTTAGGGCACCTCCGTTCTGCTTCCTTTGCGGAGTTCTTTTTGCGATTGTTGGAAGACCATGGAGTGTAGGACACTGCGAGGTTTGTGTAGCTTGTGTGAAGGATTTGAAAGGCGCGTTGCTCTGCGGTTTTTGATGATCAGGTTGTGTACGTCTCAACGGTATGTGTGCGATCTTTGGTTGCATCAGTAGAGTATGTGGAGGCATTGGCGACTTATCGGACGCAGGGGTCGGTCCAACATTTTCCGGACAAATGGGCGAAGCTCTCGGATGGGGTGATCAAAAGAAATGCTGATGTGTCACTGAGGCAGGCGCAGGGGTTGAAGGCATTTTTCTCGATTCGTCTGGTGTCGTTGTTCACTCTTTTGGGTATCACTTTGATCTAGACGACTCGGTGGAATATATGGAACTTAAGGCTATTTTATTGGCTTTGGAAGAAGCACGACAGTTGGGCATTCATCGACTGGTAGTTGAAAGTGATTGTTTGGCGTGTGTATCATGTGTTCGCAACCCATGCATTGATCTTTATGTTCACGGGTGTTTGGTCCAGGATTGCTTGGCCCTTTCTCCTAGTTTTGCTTCTGTTTCTTACTCTTTTGTTCGGCGTGTGGGAAACGTCCCAGCGCATTTACTAGCTAGACATGCTTTGTTAGTTACTTCTCAGACATCTTGGGGAACATTGCTTCCTGGTGACATTTTGGAGGCTTGTTTGGCGGATATTGATTAATGAAATTACTTATTTCTTAAAATAAAAAAATTGGGTCTTTATCAATTCAAATAAAAAAAATTAATTTAACACATTATGTTAGGTTAGATCGGATTGGATCTACACGAATTTTTAACGAAACATGTAATTTCGGGGGGCCCGGGACACAGTTGGGCTTTCGGCGACCGCCTCCTCCGCCTACCATATGGGCCGGCCCTGATGCTACCAGGGGCGGACGCAGGATCTCCGGTAATAGGGGGCAGTAAAATTTTTAAAGGCAAAATAAAATATTTAAGGGGGGCAAACTATATGTATCATACAAATTTTAGTGTATTTTTTCGGATTAAGAGGGGGGCAATTGCCCCACTTGGCTGTATGTAGGTCCGCTACTGGATGCTACTATCATAACCATTCAAACCCTACGAATGACACAATATGCTAATATACCGTTGATTATGATGGTTTTTTTGATAATGATGTAAACCCATCATAATCAATAATGTAAAAATATACTATGTCACTAATTGTGTCTGAGTAATTTTGGCAGAGCATTACCTACGGAAGCAATGTTACAAATCCACATTGATAAGGTATGAAGATGAAGTGTCGCATTGTTAGAGACATTGGAAGTCATACCTAGAATCATCTTATAGGGTTCTGTAGATAATGCCAGTTTAATTTGGGGTGATCAGACTACTACGGTGGCTATCATGTTAATTAAAGCAGCACGTCCATTGGATTGGATTGTGACCTTTGTTTATGCTTCCCTCCAAAGCTTCAAGTAGGCATGACCTATGGAACTATATTATCTCTCCTTGCAATCAACCTAAGATCTGCCACCCATGAGTCCTATTTGGAGACTTCAACCAAGTTCCTAGCTAGCCAAAATGACAGACGTGGAGGACGGCCGGTTGCCGGTTGGTGGTTCAAACACAGATTGTATGTGGAAAATGATATAAAGTACTTGACGCCTCACTGATATCAAGGAATACACACAACTTCCACAAAACGTATATGATAGCTAGTTTACTAAAAGCAGGGCCGTTCCTAACCGTTATTGGGCCCGGGCAAAGTTTGAAGATTGGGCCAATTTTTATTTAAAAAATTAATTTCTATTACAAAAAATCACGTCGCAGAAAATACTAAGGCTAATATCTAATAATATTTTACAAATTTTAAAAACAATAAATAATTATATCAGTAGATGGAAAATTACAATAGTGAAACAAAAGAATCACAAACAATTACAAAACATCGGAACCGTAACCAAAAACATCAAAAAATCGCGAAACACCGATCGATAACATAACTATAGTAACATGAAAACAAATTGATCATAAAAAAATCTATTTGCATGTCTAGATGCAAAATCATCAATTACAATATTAAGTTTAATAATGTCTAACATATCATTCAATTCATAGGCCCTAAGCGGTCAGCGGGCCGATTTTTTATTAATGTCTTTACTTTACAATGATTTAACGGTATACATATCATTACAATAAATGAATAAAAACAAAGTATGTCAAGATCAAAAATCGAAGAAGCATCAACAAGAGTATATATTTACTGTTTATCTACTAGATTAGCTTACATTATTGTTAAAGATGTGATTTTTGGCTCCCTTATATCATGGGCCCTGGGCGGTCGCCTATCTCGCCCACCTCAGGGCTGGCCCTGACTAAAAGCAGATGGAGTGTGGATTTCGGAACCAATCAAGTGATCTAAAAAATCTTATTGGAAAGTAGAAACTACTGGATGGATCTTTACAAGGATGACAATAGCAATGCTAATGCTACATGGGAACCTTTGCCTTTCAGGCTGTCTGCTGCGGATCGTGAAATGCTCAATCAACAGGTGGGGGATATGGACATTACAAGAGCTGTTATGGACATGAGAGCTTACAAAGCAGCAGGCCACAGTTCATTAAACGGGTGTGGTGGAAAATAGTCCTTGCAGAAATTCTGCACAATTTCTTGCCTAAAACTGAGTATTACAAAATCTAAGTACCATGCCTCTAAAAACGTCAACCAAGCTGTTATTCACAATGCTAAAAGATGACCCTTCTGTCTTATGAAACCGGAGACCGTCGTGCAAGCTTTGAGGGACTGTTGTTGGCCAAGGGGGGATATGGTTAAGGATCATACCTGACAGCACTGGCGGATCCAGGAATTTATTCCAGTAGTGTCACCGAAGTCTAAAACTACATCTTTTATCCAAAAAAAAATTTCAGTGGGGTCACCGAGTCTAAAACATCAATTTTTATCGGCAAAACAACATTTTTTAACAACAAAACTACATAGTTTTAATACTTAAAAAAAAAAAAAAAATCCAGTGGGGTCACGTGACCCCCTGAGGCACGTGGAGATGATGTTCTGGGTGAAGGAATGGGTTAGCGACAATCTGAACCCCACGATAACGACTCCTAGTATATTTCAATATTAGGATAGTTAAACAGAGTAGTGCACGACAGATATACCGGTGTATTATAAATGTAAGGATCCAACTGCAAAAATAATAACAAGGAAAACATATTTCTTTCCTCCTACATTATTCTTTCTTCTTTTTCTATGGACGAGACTCTATCTTTTTGGTGATAATAATAAGACTCGAGGAAAATAACATCTTCCCTAGCAGAATCAAATCAGAATAGCACACCCAAGATACACACACAGACAGTGAACACGCAATGATTAGGAATTCTGAAATAGTCAAGGGCTAATGAACTAATACCCGTGGCGCAATGATAGAATGGATCATACATGTTAGGAGTGCTAAAACAATCAATTAGTTTATAAGCAATAAATTAAAGATGTAGCATTCTAAAGCCACAAGCAATACAATGCAATCTTTGTTCGTGCGCGCGCGTGTGTATTTGCCAAAACAACCGTTATTATCAGTCATCTTTCAGTCTCTTCTTGTGACTTGTCAATAGCTTCGTATTCCTCGTTGTCTGTTTCATCTTCAGAGCATTCTTCAGAACTCAATCTGTCACTTGATTCATAATCATAATCATCATCATCTGTTTCATACTCTGTCTCCTCATCCGTCTCATCATCAACATTTGTCTCTAACGATAACCAATCAAGTTCTTCTTCCAGGCAATAAATCTCCCTTGGCTCAATCCAGCAAGTTTCTATTTGCTCTGCTAATTCTGTTCTGTACAAGTTGTTTTCCTGAAGACCGCTACCGTAAGTACGAAAGGTTTTAGTCTCTAGACAATAGAAGACAAGGTAATTGTTGTGGAGCCATGGGAAGAAGATTTTATTCTTCATCATTGCTAACACACTTTTTGTAGCAAAAGATGTAGGCACGCTCACAAATAAAGCATATTCCCCTAAACTATAAACATTTTCCCAAACCATATCTCCAATAAACACAGACATTAGGCCTCCCTCATGCTCTACAAGATAGTTTTCATGTGCCCATTACGTTGACCTAATGGCTTCTTAAAAACAGTCCATGTATCTTCCTTATGATTATACACCCCCAATTTGCCCTCTTTACTCAAGCAATAAAACATTTCCTTATGAAAAACAGGATTGCTAAGGGATGGCCTAAAGCGTATACTATTATTATTTTCATATTCATTTACCTTCCACCTTTTCTTTCCAAAACGAATGGTAGCGATAGTCACATTGCTATGACTTTTTACTACCGTCCGACGGTTACTGAGGCTTTTGCTTCTGTTCAATACATAATGACTGAAGCTAATTTTGGTTGGTTAATTCGATCAGTTCATAGATGGTCGGCAAGTATGATGGTCCTAATGATGATGAAACCCACCAGGTAGGCGCATTCCTTCTTGTTTATGAATTTCTCTATAAATTCCATTACTTTATCCTTACCCAGCATGCGATGACAAAAACTACACAACAACCTATAGATGATGTTGGAGCGCAAGTGAATGTGGCGCATCCAATTCATAACACCATGTTAGATCAGGTAACTCAATAACTTTCTTGGGGAATGGACTAAAGAAGAACATGGAGTCTTTCCCTGAAGACATAAGCAACCAACCATCTTTCGAATGGCGGGATATTGCATCATCATCCTCTTTTTCTGCTTCTTTACGAAGGTTTTTGCCATATCTAACTTTTGGATACACCGGGTGAATGAATTGATAATTCAGCTCCGAACACTGTTTATGAAGAAGCCATTGTGATTGTGGCACGGGAAATAATACACACTCCTCCACGGCATGCCAGCTTCGACACACTGAATGAAATGACCACGCGTCTTTACCGTATAAATGTGAAACAATTTGCTCCAAAAGCTCTTTTGGAAGCCCTGCCCAATTTCTCATACATGTTGTTTCCATTGAAATATCCACTACATCACAATTTGAATCAAAGCATTGGAATGAGTTAACAACAGGCATGTAAAGGCCATAATCAATTATGGGAATGAATTTTTAAAATTAAAAAAAAAAAAAATCACTCCCTTAAGTGATAACTGGTGTAATCAAGTTAACTGATAACTGGTCTAATAAAATTTTAGGAGCCACATCAACCCGAAACATATTTTGATTTCACATGACACATTCGAAACTCCTCTCTAGTATTATCTCATTACTGAACAATATCTCATCATATTGATTATCTCATTACTGAACACTATCTCGTCATATTGAGATATATATAATGTTATTTATCTATCTCCGTTTTTGGGAGAGATAGATAATTAACTTTGAGATATATATCAATACATCACAAGTTCACAAATCACAACCCCCACCCTACAAAATTGGTCATGCATCAGATCTCCGGACAATAAAGCTGTCATCTTGATTGCTCAAATAAAAACAAAATAAGATAAACTATATCAATCCGGAATCCAAAAGGAAAACAATTAGGTTACAACAACAAAAAAAAAATTGATCAAGGGAGTTAAAAACAGTGAAAAGGTACTAACTTGAAGCTTGATCACGTCGAAATTCTGCACAGGTAATGGGACAAGGGAGATTAAAGTAATCGACTTTCTCCAGTTTGACGACAGAGGGATGCAAATTGGCCGGTTGAGCAGAGGATGCACCGCCATATGCATGGACTAAACTCGATTTCTTTGTTGATTTAATGAAGAAATCGTAGATACCGTCTGAGCCTCTGAGGGTTTACGTGTTAAGTATGTACGTCCTTCCCACCGCCTCTTTACTTCGAGTAAATAGAGACCAAATATGATCCCGTTTTTTTTTTTCTTTATTGGGCATAAAATTTTTTTTTTAAAGCAAATTATAAGGTGTATTGTACAAGATAATTTCGATCCAACCCAGTGAATGTCCGGCCTACCCTATCAGTTAGGGTAAGGTATTTTTAATGTGTGAGGAAGGGTACGGGTTTGCATTTTTCAAAACTCACCATGAGTAGGGTAGGATACGTATATATATATATTCTCGATCCGTCATAATACCTACCCGCCCTGCCATACACTATATTATCTATAATTTAATGTTTGTAATTAATACTCCGAAATATAAATAAAAATAACCACTCATCTAGGAAAAATGCTTTCCTAAAACAAGATAAAAGAATATCCTAAATAAGAAATTTATCTAATTAGGGACCGTAGTCCCATAATCCTTCGTATTTCAGAGAGTTATCAAATTTCACTTCTTACTTATTCCTTGCAACCCTCGTGATCAAAACAATTAAAGTGTGGAATGCAAGTTTTAAGTTTTTCTAATATCTTGTTTGTTTTTTATGATTCTTTAATTTAATTTTGAAATAAGATGTACTACCTCCGGTTCAAAATATAAGTCATCTTAGGATTTTCACATTGATTAAGAAAATAGTTAAATGTAATTAATGTGTGGAAAAAATGTCTAATACACCCCTTGACTATCATAAATGCAACAATTGTGGAGTAATAAAAGTGATTGAATTGATATAAATTAGGGGTAAGATAAAGAAAAATGTTCATTAATGCTCTTTTGGTATTGTGAATGACTTATATTATGGGACAAAAGTAAAAAAAACTAGGATGACTTATATTTTGGACCAGAGGTAGTATTTGTCGGTTTGTGTCGGGGGGAGGGGGCAGCCACGGCATTATTGATTACACAGTGTATGAACCCCGTAAATTGTTCACTTATTGAGAGCCCTAATTCATTATGCGCTGATCAAAATACAGACGATTTAAAACATAGCAAGGAGCATGATGTATCAAAGCTAAACTATGACGTGGGCTAACGTTAAAAATTATAATCCAGCATTGAAAATCGTATGCAATTAATTTTACATTAAACTTTAACACTTAATGTTGTCTATCTATGTCATTTGTTTCAATTCATGAGATGGCTTTTTTCATTATATGAAATTGTGATGCGTAGTTGTGAATAATAACATATATTAATGGATATCTACGAACCCGTGGATATCCGTATAGGGAGGGTATGAATTTAAAAATTTATATCCGTATGAGTAACGGGTAGGTTATGGGTAAATTTTTTTTTGATCGGTATGGTATTAATATAACTAAAAACGTACTCACTCGCACTCATTATCATCCCCTACAATCAAGTGTATAAAACACACAAATCGACGTTGTTTTTTATGTCTTTTTTTTGCACAAAGCATTGATAGTCTCCCATACATTTTACCATCATGTGTAAAAAAAAAAACACATAAAACGACGTTGTTTTGTTTATGGGGTTTTTTTTTTTTTATTTGTTTGTTTGTTTGTAACATTTTAACATTTAGTGTATTGGAGGAAATCTTTTTACATCAAAAAGATACAATTTTTTGCCAATAAGGCATTAGCTCAGTTGTAACCTCTGAAGTTGTTTATCCGAAGGTTTTGGATTCGAGTCCCAATTGAGAAAAAAAAATGTGTGAGTAAAAAAAAAATTTGTTTTAAATTATTTTATCTTGACCTTTATCCAAAGATTTTTTTTTTATATCACTTTTTAAGTCTTATCATTAACCCCCCACCACCACCACCTCACCACGCACAAATCTTCCTGACTACCTTTTTCATTGCTAATTTTTGTTACTTCTTAAAACTAACAAAAATGTCATTCTAATACCTAATTAAAAATCGTCACTAATACGGACGGGGAAAATTAGAAGTTTGGAAGGGCTATGCATTTCATGAAACAAGTAAAGAAATGAAACGCTGAGATTATTTGTTTTTTGTTTTTTGGAAACGCCGAGTATTCAATCCCCAAACCACCCTTGTTTGGTTTCGGTGGGATTGAGGTTGAATGGATTTAGGAAAGAGAAAATAAAATAAAATAAAATAATAATTATAAAGTTGAAATCTTTTACTAAAATTTGTATAGATGAAGAAATAATTGGTGGGAGAAATTTTAATAAAGTATTATATCGATAAAGTAATGGTTAAATAGTGTAGTGGCATGTGTCACCACGGTCTCTTATATGGTTCTTGTAAATGGGCAACCGAGTACGGATATCTTCTCCTCAAGAGGAATCAGACAAGGGGATCCTCTCTCCCCCTTCATTTTTATCTTATGCGCTGAGGGACTCACTGCACAAAGGGATCTCCACGGTGCTTAAGAAAGAAATTTCCGACATCCTTCATCTGCCTGTTAGCATATGAGAAGGCAAATATCTGGGCCTTCTATACCTTGTTGGTCGAAACAAGAAGCAAATTGTTAATTATGTCAAAAACAAGGTATGGAAAAAATTGCATGGATGGAAGAAGAAATATTTGTCGGCAGTGGGGGAAGGAAGTTTTAATTAAATGGAGATTGTCATTGTTACCACACTTGATTTACTTTGACACCCCAAATTATGTGGCACCATACAATCTAATCTAATAAAATCTACGGGTGGTGGGTCTAAAGGACAATATAAGATGGTAAATGATGAAAAAGGACGAAAAACAAAGACAGTGGTTGAGAAGAACAAAAAAAAAGAGATATACAAAAATACCCTTAATGATAATATTTTTTTTTTCTTTTCACATTAAAGTCGTCTGGTGTTACTACGTGTTGGTGTTACTACGAGTTACTACATTATGTGTTACTATGTTTGAGGGTGTTTCCATTGCTTCTGACAGCTTTCTATACCCTACTTGGGAAGGGGAACCCCAATAGGGGATTTGTGTATCTTAAGATCGTGCACATTCATAGAAAAAAATGCGAAACGTTACTTTTTCTATACCCTACTTGGGAAGGGGAATCCCAATAGGGGATTTGTGTACCTTAAGATCGTGCACATTCATAGAAAAAAATGCCGAAACGTTACTACATTTTCCTTGGAAATGTTCAAATTTTTTTAGTGGCCAGTTCATTTTTACAGATGTTAGTATCTTTTTCGTGAAATGTTACTACGATTGTTTAGACTGTTACTACATTATGTAGCAATGTTACTACTTATATTCTTATGGAGAAGTAAAAATTTTGTTTGCAAATTTTCTGGAATTCTCTACTGTAATCGACAACCCCCTAGTTCATCCTCGTCTCTTCCGGATCTCTCTATTTTTGGCCACGCCAATGGCCTTTTCTTCTCATCAACTCTCGATTTCTCTCCAATTTTCCCTTTCTTTCCTTCTCCAACTACTACTAGTATATATACATCCCAAATCCACCGTTTTGATTCAGCGAATTTCAGAGAAAGCATAAGAACACACTCACACAAATACAATTTCTCACACAAATTTTACTTCTTTCTAAAGTTGTTCCTTCTGTTATTGCAATATTGCATTTAGCTTCCAATGGCAGGGAAAGTTGAAGGAAAAGCAATCGGAATCGATCTGGGCACAACTTACAGCTGCGTTGGTGTTTGGCATAACGACAGAGTTGAAATCATCCCCAATGATCAGGGCAACAGAACTACTCCTTCCTATGTTGCTTTCACTGACACTCAACGCCTAATTGGTGATGCTGCTAAGAATCAAGTGGCTATGAACCCGCAGAACACTGTTTTCGACTCCAAACGTCTCATCGGCCGTCGATTCTCCGACCCAACGGTTCAGGCTGACATGAAGCATTGGCCGTTTAAAGTTATTTCTGGGCCTGGAGAAAAGCCCATGATTGTGGTGAATTACAAAGGTGATTTGTCTTCGTCGGTGATGGGATACGGCGGCAACGGCAACGGCAACGGTGGAGGAGATAGAATAATCACCTGCATCTGAATTTTCATCTGAATTTTTTTTTTGGTTGATTTGTCTTCGTAATCAGATTCAGCATAATCGGAATCGAAACTTGATTCATCATCAAGTGCCGAAAGGATTCGTAGCGGTTATGGTTGGATTAGGAGAGGAGGAGCAACAGAGGTTTTTGGTGCCGGTGACGAACGTGAATCATCCGTTGTTTATGGAGTTGCTGAAGGAGGCGGAGGAAGAGTTCCAACAGGAAAGCCTATAAAGTTCCAATCTTTAAGATAATTTGATGACTAATACTATTTTTGAAGATAAAAGAGAAAAGAAAGCAGAAGGCAGCGGGAGCAAGAATCTGACGAATTCGAAATGGCGGCTAAGAGAATTTTAGGAGATGAAGAGGATTGAGGCTAGGGTTTCTACATTTTGGGATAATGGAGAAATGCGGCTAGTTATAATTATAAAGGGTATTTTTGGATATATATTATTTTTTGTCCTTCACAACCATTGCATTATTTTCTTGTCCTTTTTACATAAATAAGATGTAAACTTGTCCTTTATGACCTTTTCCTATAAAACGTATCATGGCACCACACTTTTTATATATGCTTTACCACATTTACCATTACACCACATTCATTTACTACCTCCACTCCTACAAAAAAAAAAAAAAAAAAAAAAAAAAAAAAAAAAAAAAAAAACAAACAAACATCATTGTCTTCTTCTTCTAGGGATTTTTTTCAATATACCACTCATTCTATGTGCTATTTGTCAATATACCATTTTAAGGCAATTTGACAAAGCTCCCGTTCTTCTACACCATCCATCTTTTTCCGGCGGCTAAGTCACAGCGTCAAACCACCCAACCTTAAATCAAAATAGCAAACATAAACAAAAATTGATAACATGCATTTACCAAAAACATGGAACAAGAAACACACAATTAAAATAAAAAAAAAAACAACAAATCGGTGGTAATCAAAATTGATTTTGTGGTGGTTTGTGGTTATTGAAGAGGGGTGCGGAAAATGGCTACTGGAATTAATTTACAGCCTTTTTTAAAAAAATTGTTTATTCATAAAAAGATAGTGCAGAGATGAAGGTATACATAATAAAAGATGAAGATGGAGAAGACGATTGGATTTCTTCACCACCGCCGCTGGATGAGGTGGGTTTGTGAAGTTTTTGTTAAAAGGTTAGCGGTAATGGCTATGATTTTATGGAGGACAAGATGGGTTAGTTAAGTTTTAGCAAAAAGGTTGTACGTGGTGGTGGCAATGGGTATGAAGCAGGAAGGTGGGGTGGCCGGTGGAAGAAATGGAGGAGGTGGTTTTGGGGAGAGGGGAGTCGACGTGGAGGGGATGAAATTTTTTTTTAAAGGTATTAAAGATTGGAAAAAGTAAAAAAAAAACTGGATATAGTGAATGTGAAGTAATATGTGTGGTGCGTGAGGTAGATTCATGTTAGTTAACACTCGTGGTGCCGTAATATATTCTTATTTTAGCAATAGATGGGGTGTCAATGGTAGAATGGGTGTGGTGCCAATAACAGGCCCCTAATTAAATCCGTTTTTCAGGCAGTTCCCAAATACATCATGCAAGTGTTCGTCTTGCCAAAAACTTTGATCAATGACTTGGAAGCCAGCACCCGCCAGTTCTTTTGGAATAGCTCAGAAGGTAATCAGAAAATATACTAGGAGTCGTGGGAGGTATGTTGCAAAACAAAAAAAAGAAGGAGGTTTAGGCTTTCGGGACCTTAAGTGCTTTAATATTGCTCTTCTTGCTAAGCAAGCTTGGAGGCTCATAATTAACCCGAACTCCCTAGCTGCAAAGATCCTTTCGGCAAAATACCACCACAATTCCTCTTTCCTTAATGCAGGCGTGGGCTCAGAGCCGTCTTTCAACTGGCCTAGTATACTCAAGGGCCGTGATTTGCTGACAAAAGGCCTTCGCTGGGTTGTAGGCACAGGTGACGACATTAACATCCACGGTGACCCATGGCTCCCAATGGAGCCTGATTTCTGCGTGCACTTATTGTTAGGAAATCTACGCGGGATCGCAGCGGAAATAAAAAAAAATTGATTTCTTTTTACCCAAGATCGACTTCGTTTAAGCAACAATCAAAAAAGAAGTAGACAAAAAAATACCTTGGTTAATCCAATTGGATCGACGCTTTGTCTACGGTTGTAGTTTCTATACGAAGCCGCCCAAGCGTTCGACCTCTACCGGTGATCCACACGAACACCTCGCCGGAATCTCATCATTGATTGCTACCAGAAAAACTCGGCTGCTAGACCGACATTTTCTCTCTCATAAATCTCTCTCTAGGAAGCTCTCTATTTTTCACCAGAACTATTAGCTCTTGGAATTGTGATGTGCAAAAGAGCTAGCCAAGCCCTCCTATTTATAGGAGTACATGCGCCCCTAGTCATTCCAATCGGATTGAGATTAGCTTCTAGTAGATTGAGGAGAAAGAAAATATTTTTCTAATAAAATAAGGAAAATATCTTTTATTGAATTATCTCATTTAATTTAATATCCTATATTAAATATTTCCAAGATATTGTCAATATCTTATATTGACTATATTTATCTTGTTACCATAAATCTATTTTTTCAAAATCAATTAATAGCTAATATTAATATTATGGTAATCTTATTAATTACCATCAATGGTAGGAGGTACATCATTAAATACCCTTGATAGGAGATCAAATGAAAGACTTTGGTGTGGATCAGGGGTAATAGGCTTTCCCCTGTACATCGGATGGTGTTAGGCTTCAGCACCTTATAAACTGGAAAGACTTTCTCGGGTTTAATCTTATTAATTAAATTACACAACTCAAATGTATCCTATACACTCAAAATATGCGCCACCTTTCCCCACTAATTTGGGACTAGAGATTTTCTTTAATTAATTTGCAAAATCCATGTGTATCAATATACACAATAAATTTCGACACACATACATTATGTGTATATTTAATTAATCTACATGATTGATATCTTGTATTATATTTATTCATAATAAATAAATACCACCTTATTAATTTACCACTATAACCTTTATAGCATGAGATAAATTCTTTCCTTATTTGGTTATCAACTATAACCACATTTTAATCCGGCTAGATGTTCATATGTGTGTGACCCGATAGGCTTCCGAATATGTTGGCCGTAGGCACAAAGTGCAAATTATGAAAATGCCCTTCATACCTAACGATCACGGGATAGCGTCTAGCTACACACCGTGACCCCCAATCATCGGAAGAGTCAAATGCAATGACTACTACCTTAATGTGAAACAGTTACCGTGTAAGTTGCAATCCTACCGCAGTAATAATATCCATACGATCGTATCTCAAGTGTCAATACATTAACGATCATATCTTATAATCTGGATATCATGCTCTCTCGAAGTAACTCATTTACTTCCACTTTGCAAAGATTCACGAGAATAAGACATTCCTTATAAGAAGGCCCTTTTGGATATTCACCCCTACTGATAGGGTACGCGATTCCCAGACGACCTAACATGTATACTACGCATGTTTCAGTATCACACTCAATCACTACCGCATGATCGCCCCATGGCTAGGGGAAACCTCAATAGTGTCAAAGTATGACAATCCACACCGTGATGCCATGAAGACTCCGGTCTTAAGAATAATTACACAACCGCCACATAGTGCGGCACTTAATGTAAGTGGGTCAGTCTAACGTACGCATTCTCTAATACACGTCCACGTACGGTCCAAGTGTCTCTACACTTCGATAGACGAGATCTATCCCTGCCCTTAAAGACAGAAGACATCTAATACGTGCTAGTCTGTTCGTACTAGGGGTGAACAAAAAAACCAGAAACCAAACCAACCGGCCGAACCAAATCGAACCAAACCGGAAAGGTGTAAACCGTGGTTTTTTGGTCGGTTTTTATTGTAAAAAACCAAACCGTAAAAAACAATTTGGTTCCAATTTAAAAAAATGAAAACCGTTTAAAACCGGACCAAACCGGATTTTATATGTATACATACATACATGTATATATATATATATATACACACACACACATACCTACGTCTATTAATACTTTAAAACATCAATGTGCTTTTTTCGGTCCAACTCAACTTGTTTAAACTTTGTAATTGTAATGCATTAATGATCAATTACTAATCTCATATCCTAAAGATTCATATTTTGTTGATCATTTCACAGACTTGTCTTTAATTTCCAATCATTTAAGAGATTCTCGAGTACATGTCAGTTCACAACTCACCACCGCTAACTCTTTCTTCTCTTTCTACTTCCTCAGCACCAATATTTGAATTATGTGAATGCTTATTTGTATGACTTACTTCTTCTAATGATGTTGATGAACTTAATCATGGACATTTTCCGATTTGTTCATTTGTTAGGTTTGACATCTTATATAAATAAATGTATTTATATACATTAGTTTTGTATAAGTTTGTCTTTTATTTGCTTTTAATTAGATTATGTTGGACAATAACATTGTTGAGATAATCAAAATACGAGTTGGTGTTTTGGAGAAAATAAAATGACGAATATGTTCTAACTAAATAAAGTCCAAAACTAGATCACATGTTTTTTTTCGTTTGAAATGTGTGAAAGTTAGCTATCTTTAATTTATCTCTCGTTTACTTATGGAACAAACGCATTCCTCTTTCTTCCTTGACTATACTCAAAATATTATTTTGTCAAATGGATTTTGAGATTTATAAATGATATTCAATAATATAACGATTAGTTTATTATTATTATTTTTTGAAATCGATGATTCATTGATGAATTGAAATGAGTAAGGGATGACTCTTTCATTATCTTGTTCGTCCCAAACTTTGGAATTCAATTGTAGGTGTCGATTTCGTTGTGTTAGATGGTGTTGAAATATGATTGGTTTTTGGATCTTTAAGATTCGCATGGGTAGATGTTAGTTAAATATAAAACATTTGTTAAATCATCTCATTGGATTTACTAGCATAATAGTACTAATGTATTACATATATTATCATTTGTTGTTACGAGGCAATTTTTGATTTCCTATCAATAATTTTAATTGTTAAAGAAAAACCGTAAAAAACCGGAACCAAGCTGAACCAAACCGGACCGAACAAATGGTTTACGTCTGAAAACCGTTCTAGTTTGGTTTCGAAAATTGAAAGCCGTATAAAATGGTTCGGTTTTAAAAAACGGAAAAAACCGGCCGAACCGGACCATGTTCACCCCTACGTACTATCAATGCCCTGCTTAATAGTACATCAGCCTAGAGACATTTAAGTATCAAACTTATTAAAGTGATTAGAGATCTCATCAACCATAATCGCCTATCATGGTTTCCCTATCACGGTTTAATACTAAGGGCGTTATCATATAACAATTCATAATTGGTTCGTTAAAAGAACATATATATGACAACAGAAAAGCCATTTAATATATATATAATCATAAAGAAATAGTAGAAATGATCCGACCCGGTCGGATCCAGTCCAACCCGATTGGGTTTAGGACACTATTTCAACAATCTCCCACTTGGCCTAAAGCCAATCACTCGCACACACAAGACCAAGTTGAAACACAAGAATCTCATGCAATACTCGCAACCAACCCTAGCCATGAACGGATCACTATCCGTGGGGACTCAAACTATCTTCATACTATTCTCCAAATGACCAAGTCAAAGGAACCACCTCAACACACACACGGATCTCTGACGAGACCCTGGTCCTTGCTTCAAGCAATGAATCCACTTACTATATCAGCTATACAAAAAGGTGGAAGAACCGTACAAGGTTCAGGAATGAACCTTCTAGATCCATGTACTGCTCCCGCTGCGTCTCTAAGGCACTACTGTGTTTTGGCTAAGTTGTAGAATTTACAGTGACCCATAGGCAAGAACATTTCCAGCTCACTGTATCACCTAATCAAAGTGACTGCAAACTCGACTGTAGCTCTCACTCGCCTTCATAAGAATCAAGGTATACGTCTGTATAACTATATTTATCTGATTCCAAGTTTCGATAAACTAGGAAACCATCCTTAACTTGTTTAAGGATATTCTCGACATTCACCAGATTTACTTTCATACTTGCTCATGACAGTTCATGGACTACAAACATCTGGCATTACTTTCAGTAGTGTATTACTTACAAGCACGAAGCAAGAAATAAGATGAGAATAAATCATCATTTATTAATTCTAAAAACAATTACATAAATTGTCTTTCGGGCGCTACTTCCAACAGGTCTCTGGCTAATATATCTGCAGAAATCTCTGGGATCACCCATCTTCTAAAAGAACTCAAAATCAATCTATCATCTACTCTCTGGCCTGGTGTGACAGTCTTGGTGCTGCTTCTCTAGCTCAAGATCCTGTGCTTCATGTTAGAACAAAGCATATTGAGGTTGATGTGCACTTCAACCGAGACAAAGTGCTCAACAAACAATTGCAGATCGGTTACATTCCTTCCGGTTCCCAGATTGCTGATGTATTTACCAAAGCACTTCCAGTGGTCCGGTTTAATGCCTTCATGAGCAAACTAAATGTCATTCCTACCACACTTAGTTTGAGGGGGGGGGGGGGGAGTTAGATAAATAAATAAATCTTGTAAGGGTATTTTTGACATTTCCTTTATTCTGAGTATGTATGCATTGTGGCAGTTAGTTAGGATCTAGTTTAGTGTGCCTAGATCTCTACTGGATTTTTTGTAAGGATATTATTCCTCCTTCTTGTAACCGAAATTATTGTTGAGAAATATACTGAAGAATCCTCTCCATGAGTCTTCTTCCTCATGTGTTCTTCTTTATGATAATCTAACTTAGGAGTAGTATATTGTTAGGTATATTATATGTATTTTATTAAATAAATAGGTTATGTTATAATTCTGGAGCAATTGTTACAAATTCAAGGTGCTACATAAAGAAAACTAGTCATCGATATTGTTTGACATGGGCGGACCTATAGCCAATTGGGTGGGGTCAGTGCTCCATTGAGACCCAAAAATTGTATTAAAATGATACGGACTACAAGAAAAACAGTTTTTTGTTATATTATTGTTTGCTACACAACAAAAAAATGTTGTTATATACTTACTTTTAGCCACATGAGCATGGCAAAATAGTCTAACCAAGTACTATTAGCCACACTTTTTTTTGTGAGTACGGCAAAAACTAGTGTAGCAATATAGTTTTTTTGTAGTGTCCCTCCGTTCCAAAGTAACTGATTCGGTTGCCAAAAACACGCATATTAAGGAGCTGAATCAATACTTTAATTTCCATTCCAAAATGAGTAAAAAAAAAACCTTAGCATATAATTAATGCAATGTTGTATTGATTCTTTCGCTCCTTAATAAATAAGGGTAGATGTAGGAAAAACACAATAAACATTGCATTGGAAATTTAACTGCCTCAGTTATTTTGGAACGAAGAGAGTATAGTTTTGTTGTAAAAAAATATGTAAAAACACTATTGATATTATCACTAGATTTTCGAATTTTCACCGATGCCTTCACTGGAAATTTTTTCTGAATCGCCATTGTTGTTAGGGCAATTAATATCCGACTCAAGTCAATAAAGACTATCGGTGTTAAGCTACTACCACAATGAGGTTCTTATATGCGTTTATATACTATAATACATGATATTTAACTGTTATTATAGTAGATTCATTAAATCTACATGTGTAGATCCAAGTGTTAATTGTTATAACTTATCATCATAATTTCCTTATAAGTGCCAACGACACATGTGGAATGTGTAATCTTACCATATGGTACGTACGTGTAATATCACATGCTTCTCGTATTATTGTCTGTGATATTGTTACTGCTACTGTACCTTCTTGGTTACTGACTGATATTGTGATACAGTAAGCGAAATTGACTATCCTGGGCCCGTCAGGCATGGACTTGATCGTTGGAAAGCGTAGGGTTGACAACTTGGTCATGTTCCTATCCCGACATACACTTAGTGTCAAGCGACTGGCATATTAAATATGAAATCTGCATACTTGGTGATTGGCCGTTTATTTTGACATTGAAGTTTGAGGCAGCGTTATCTTACTTGGAGGGGTTATAAAGGATAAAATTTGCCATGCGAATATATGATATGTTTATGTTCAACGATAACTATTTGTGAAAGTACACATTAAGCACACATCGAACCTCACTGAATTTAAAAAGGCACACCATTTTGCAAAAACTTTTTTCAATCTGATAGGTATAGCTGGTTACGAAGAATGGCTTTCAGGTGGTAGGTCAGGGGATAGAAAGAAAGATAAAAATGATGGCAATAATCGGGGAGAAGATCACGTAGCGCGTGTTATGTTACTTAGACATTTTGTTTTTTATCTGTTGTAATCCCTTGATAGATTTAGTTACTGGTCAAATGTAAAATATGGATGAACATATATTATTTATTAAATTGGGGGTTTTAATTATATTATGAAGTCGCGGTCGGATCCCATAACATTTCTTAACGGGCTCTCCTTTTAGTGCAATTAATTGCAATGCTCAAACCAATACACCAAATTTTTATCCTCTCCAACGCGCAAAACAATAGTACTTCCTCTTATTACAGTTCAAACTTTTTTTTATTACTAGTGGAAGCTACCGTGCGATGCACGGTTGTTGCCCTCTGACTGGGTGAAACAACTACTCTAATTGCAGCTTGAGATCCACGTTAAAAAGAACAGTACAAACATTTTGTACCGTAAATATGCCTCAAACATCATAGTACAGCCAGTAATCAATGCAAACCATACTTCATAGCACCTTACATATGCTACTACAAGCAAAAAGGTCTTTAGGTCTGTGTTATATACATGATGAC
Source organism: Gentiana dahurica var. dahurica (assembly GCA_024500145.1). Lineage (NCBI taxonomy): Eukaryota > Viridiplantae > Streptophyta > Magnoliopsida > Gentianales > Gentianaceae > Gentiana > Gentiana dahurica. The sequence goes on from CM044897.1 coordinate 120,468,594, forward strand.
TTACGAGAACATGCATGCTATATTACAACCAAGAAACATTAGTCTTACGGTCTTAGTATAGAAGTATTCCAAGACACGAACAAAGCTTTCTTTTTACTGCCTACGTGACCTTTAGTTTCAGCTTCTTTATGAATACGCTTACAACAACACCTCCAATAGTTTTTTCAGAGCATGTGGTTTACATGTCATCCCAGTCGTTAATGATGTTTGATTGCATAGCAATTTGGGCCAGATAACTTGCTCTTTTACCTTCTGCTGTAAAATTATTCTTAGGATCTTTTCCACGTGCTTATTGAAAAAGGAAGCTCTTGTGGATCTGGAGAGATCAAAGAGATCTGCAGTGACTGTACATATGGAGAATGGATTTGTGTTTAAATATTCTATGGTAAATATATTCACAAAAGTAAGCATGATATATATTTTTTGTGATACCCCGGGACCCCCCTGCGCCTCTTGTGTGCTGCAGTTATTGCATTGAAATTATTTATCATAGCACACAAGAGCCAATGCTTCCTACGACAATTTGTTGTGTTTATGTTAATGTTTTTCAGTTCAATTTTCCTCAATCGTCAACCTGAATTAATTTTTTTATCGAGCAGAAAAGGTGAGCACATGCATGCTAATGATCTAAAATCATCATTAAAACATTCACGTCTCACGTCTACCCATGGAACCAAGTACTTGGTCGGTCAACTCAAGTCTAATCCTGTAAAAATCAAAGACATCTACATGTGAATATAAAACCTAATTTAATTCAATTGTCTAATTGCAATATCTCACATAAGAATGTGTCTTTCCATGGCAAGCATATTGAAAGCATACTATCATATCATCCAAAACAAATAAATTACCTTAATTGTAGCAAGAGCACTGAATTCCATTTGATTCGCTTCTACGACTTCGAACCACAACCTGAAGGAGAAACCAAGGTTCCAATCACTTATGTGTCAAGAGCATTACGTATAGCCTGTTTGGCACTTCCATCAGCTTTAATATTTAGCAATTCATAGTTCCGATACTTTGTAAAACTGCAACCTCAATGAGTGTGTTCAATGAAGCGTTTTACTACATTGCATGATGGTGCTGTAATAAAATTGAATAGATCATGTGTTTATAAGAAAAGTGTTGGTTGTTTTTGTACCTGTTTGAAGTAGATGTTAGAGAAACGGAGCTCTAACCATGGTTGTTGATAACGAAGTAGGAATATTTCTACATCCAATGTCATTGTACTGAGCTTTGATTTTTTTTTTTTTTTGAAATGCTTGAGAAATTAAATAGCAAAGATATTTTTGTATTAATGGTATCTTCCATCCATGGTCCAATATTATACAATTTGTATATATAAGAAGGAACTCTTACAAAAGTAAAATAAGCATTTTCATACGGTATATGTAGAATACGCACCAAGAACCTATGCCAAGACATATGGTTTGAGCACATAAGCACCAACATTTTCAGGGGGGCAGAGTTAGAAATATGAGAAAACAGGACATGGTAGCAAGGTGAAATAAAGAGCATGTACTAAAAACCTTCACAAAAATACAAGAAATAGGGGCACACTTTAAGCAATGTTGGATGAACCCCCAACATGTAGAATTTGCAAGCAGCAGGTTAATCATATTCTTAAAAACAACCAATACTTTATAGGCACTTTACATTCTAACGTCGAAACGCATCATCACAAGGATTTTGAAGGCAAACTTAAAAGCAAACACATGTGAATACAAAATAAACAATTAGACATGCACAAATGAAAGGCTTCCCAATTTGGAATTGTACAGGGTACTATTCACAGATATAGTTAGTTATTCAGGAGCAGAAAATCATAAGAAACAATTCATAGCTCCAAAAAATGGCTGCAAATCAAATTTCCTTCAAGAAATCACATCCAGCCAAACTCTCCAAACTGCACAGGCCTACCAAAAAAACCTCATTATCACATTATACACATATGCACAACTTCAAAGAAGTTTGTAGAGAAGTCAGGAGCATAATAACCCGTATAGGTTATATCCATTGAGGAAATAATCCTCGTTATCTAAACAAAATATATTGAGTGAATTATCGCAATTCCATCTGCATTTTTCAATTTCTATTGAATGGTCCACAGCTGACCAACTAAATCTTGATCTACCTGCAAGAAACAATGATTCATAGGAAAAGTATACCTTCGATCTTAGATGAATATGAATGATGACGGGTTTTAGGAGAAGAAAGTTGCAAAAATGGAAGGAAGCAAAAGAAAGGAAACATATACCTTGCCCGAAGCAGCCATTATCGCTGGGTAGGCGGTCTAGAAATTACTTCCCATCAACAATGGTGTAAATTGGTTGAGCTCCCTAATCTGCACACAACCGGATAAGCATTTACTAAGATCATCCAAGAGAAAAAAATTAACAAAAAAGAGTCGATCCATGACCTATTTACAAAACTATTCTCTGCAATCGAACTCCTAGCATAAGCATTACTGTAAAAAAAAAAAAAAAAAAAACTTCAATATAAATGAGGGAGAAATGGATAATTGAAGATGAGAATAAGAGAAATTGATAGATTAACCTTTTTTTTTTTTTTTTTTGGGGTAAATTGATAGATAAACTTTGAAACTATGATATTGCATTAGAACACTGAGACATCGGTTAAATTATAATTTTGGTCCTCTAACTAGACACGTTTTACGATTTTGCGCCTGATTTTTCTCTGGCGACAATTTTAGTCCTGTAAATAGTCTTTTTATTGCAAAAATAGTCCTGAACGCCTGAAAGACCACTTACAGGACTAAAATTGTTGCCGGAAAGACAAGTTGGAAGGACTTTATTGGAGTGCTACGACGGCAATTAACATATGTACGCATATTCCCAATAATTAAACGCTACGTGTCCGGTAAATGGAGAAGAAAGATACGTGCAAAAATCAAACACAGGAGTGCATATATTCATTGAAGCCTAAACGGCGTCGTTTCATTACCTAGGGGAAGGGGAAAAAACTACACGACAAAGTCACAAAGTTTCCGTCGACCAACATCAAGATATAACTAATAGCTTCCCATACTAAAGATTACAGTTTAATTAATTAATCAGTTTGTTTGAACCAACTAATTACTTTTAATCTATTTGATTTTAACATTTCATCATTAAATTGAATCGGAATCCTTTCAGTAGTATTAACTAATCACATAACATAAAATTGAGGTGTTTTACTTATAAAAAAAGATAATTAAATTCACCCTCGGATGTTATCCTCGTTATAAATGTACTGTGATATTACCTCACTTTACCCTTCATTCTTCTCTCCGTATACATTGGAATCCATTGCCGCCATCGGGCACCACCGGCAAACACCACGTATACACACTTTTATAGCCAGATATCCTACATATAAACACTGCTAAAAACATGATGACATTTTCTGCATCATCACAGACCTGACACAACCTAATTTTCCAATTTCTGTAAAACTATTATTTGGTACAAAAATAGGTTCTTTCACCCATTAGAGATGGAGAAGTCGAAAAGAGACCGTAACGTGTAGCCATGGATTTAGTCACGGGTCGATACTTGATGTACGGAAAATTAACCATGGTGTAAAATGTTATATCCCTCGCCAACATGGCCCCTTAACATCAATCCGATAGAACGATGAGGATGTTAATCATGGTGACTTAACAGTCCCTTAGATAGAAGGATCAAGACCCACAGTGCCCACAAGAAGTCACCCTGAATTCAGAGCTCCTCCACCCCGACTCGACAGAATGATAAGAAGGTTAATTATGGTGATTTAGCGCCCTCTTAGGCGAGAGGACCAAGACCCGTGTCCACATTTCATTAAAATTTCCTTCTCAATCATTTTTTTATCTACTCAAATTTCAATACAAGATTTCAAGTAATAATCATTATTTTTAACTTTATTTTAATCCACTTTCTCTTCTGAATCTATTCTAACTCTACCTAACTCGAAACCAAACAGAGCTTAGTCTTTTAACACTTTTTTTTTTTTTTGGTGATTATTGAATTTCGAATTTACTATTGATTTTAATAATGGGCTAATTATTTAAAAGGACTGATTTTCAACTTATTAGGGGTAATAGGACACTCCGAAATCTTATTTAGTTATAAGGACATTCTAATTTTAAAAGGAAACTTATTTAGTTATAAGGACATTCTAATTTTAAGTGGATAAAGAGGAAGAAGGGAAAAAAAAAAGGAAGAAAGGGAAAAAAAAGAAGCTCTCAAAGGAAAAAAAAAAAAAAAAGCAATAATTCACCATATGTTTAAACGTCGTATATTTTGATTTAAAACTGGATTATCATAATTTTTCACTAAAATTCATATTTTTTCGTCTTCTTTATTCTAAAATCAAATTTTATATTTTTCCGAATACATTTCAAAAATCTATTTTTTTCTTCATAAAAATCGACGTGGCGTATTGATCACCGTCATACATTGACAACCGACATCCATTAACCACCCCGATGCAATGACCGCTGCGATTCATTGAATACCATGATGTATTGACCGCCGCGATCCATTGACAACTTTGATCAGTGGCATCTCATTGTATAAGTCATCAATGTCACTGCATCTGACATCAATGTCACTGCATAAGTCAACAATGTCACTGCATCAGACATCAATGTCACTGCATAAGTCATCAATGTCACTGCATAATCAGCAATGTCACTGCATAAGAAAAAAAAAGAAAAAAGGAAAAAAAGGAACGACAGCAGGTTTTTATTTTATTTTTATTTTTAAATTCATCATATTTATAAACGTCATATATTTTGATCTAAAACTCGGATCATCATAATTTTTTCACTAAAATTCATATTTTTCGTCTTCTTTATTCTAAAATCAAATTTGATATTTTTCCGAATAAATTTCATAAATCAATTTTTTTCTTCATAAAAATCTACGTGGCGTATTCATCACCATCATACATTGACCATCTACCCCGATGTATTGACCATCGGGATCCATTAACCACCCCGATGCAATGACCGCCGCGATTCATTGAATACAATGATGTATTGACCACCGCGATCCATTGACAACCTTGATCAGTGACATCTCATTGTATAAGTCATCAATGTCATTACGTCAGACATCAATGTCACTGCATCTGACATCAATGTCACTGCATAAGTCATCAATGTCACTGCATCAGACATCAATGTTACTGCATAAGTCATCAATGTCACTGCATAATCAGCAATGTCACTGCATAAGCCCAGACCACCAAGATGATCATATAGGGCACTCTTGTCAATCTCTTGATGATGGTAACTCTTGCACACATAGTAAAACACACTTTACACTAATAGGCCAGCCAGATTAACTATCACCAGCAACCCAACCAAAAATCCACCAACCATAATTGTTGTAAGCACACCATGATTATCCCCACCATTAACCACAACTGATGAGAATATAGTGTGATCAGTCCACAAATAGCCATATACACAAAAACAAGGTCGAAAGCTATCATGGTCCCGCCCTTTAACAATTGATAGCTCTTTTTCATAGTTGCAAGCTCAAAAACCGGCTCCAATATAGAAACCACGCTAGCCAAATGCCATAAAGCACTTATATCAACCTGCAACCCAAGAAACAGGACAAAGACAACCATAAGAGAAAAGAAAAACAACCCCAAACAATGAGTATCCACATCTATTATAAGCGGCACCAGAAACCCAAAAAAGACTTAATTGTAAGCCACCATGGTGAGTGAAACCCATAAGAAGGTAATAAAAAGCCTCCTAGATCGTACTTGTGTTGCGAAAGCAAAAGGGACTATATCATCTATTATAAGCACCCAAATACACTATCAACTAATTAGTAAAACACAATCTATGAATGCTCCGAATGTTTCTCCTAGACGTGTTATTGTGTCACCGCTTCAGACATCAATGTCACTGCATAAGTCGTCAATGTCACCGCATCAAACATCAATGTCACTGCATAAGTCGTCAATGTCCCTGCATCAGACATCAATGTCACTGCATAAGTCATCAATGTCCCTGCATCAGACATCAATGTCACTGCATAAGTCAACAATGTCCCTGCATCAGTCATCAATGTCACTCCATCAAGTAGCATGTAAATCGGAAAAATATTTCTTAATTCGGTAGTTCTTGAGCTTACACTTGTTTGTCAAAATGCATATAAACACAGGGGAGACCGTAAGTAAATGAGGATCATCTTTTTTTCTTTTAGAAATACATACATATATATACACATGTATAAACAAGAACTGTACACAAGCACTGATGTACATCAAACATATCAAATTTCCAGCAAAGAATCAAATCAAGTACTCGGTATCACTTAAAACCAGACTCATATAATTGTTCTATACTCAAATCAACTACTTCAAACTGTTAATATCATCAATGTCCCTGCATCAAACATTAATGTCACTGCATAAGTCATCAATGTCCTTGTATCAGACATCAATGTCACTGCATAAGTCATCAATGTCCCTGCATCAGACATCAATGTCACTGCATAAGTCAGCAATGTCACTGCATAAGTCATCAATGTCCCTACATCAATTCTTTAATGAAGTGACAATGCAATCCTAGCTGGCAAAAAACCGGGTGTTACGGAAAGAGTGTGAGACTTCGTACATTGAAAAATTAGCCCAAAAAAAAAGGAGACCTAACTCAAATCATCATTTCTCTTTTCTCCCACTTTACATTCTCTCTAAAATTTCCAAGAAAGAACACTCCCACATAACATATATACATATAATATTACAAAACTCATGGCTTCTACAGCTACTTCAAACACATGTTTATTGCAACCCAAACTGTACTCTTCAACATATCAGAGCAAAAACAATGGGAAGGAAACTAGCAGCATTAAAATTAGAGCTAGACTAATCGATCTCGCCGGAAAGCATGATAGAACCCTTTAAGCCATGAAGGATGTTAGGTCATAAATCTGTAGTAAATGACACACTCCAAACTTTGTTAGAACACACAAAATTTACACAATACTTAAGTTTGTTATTAATTACACAGTGGAAAATCAATCATAGTCATTATACATAAGCATTGCTACAATTGAATTGGCTGTTGTTGAATAAAGAATGTCGAATTCTTGGAATCAGCTTGAATCATCTACAACTCTTACGCTTACTTTCTTTTGACCAATGAGATTTTTGAGCTCAATTACCAAAGGGAATCTGTCCATCTTTAGTTTAAAGAATACCTGGATGCATAATTAGCGGTAGATGATCTGTATTAAGCATCTAAACTTAAGGAACCATTGTTGAATATGAACAGCAAGTCCGCATTGAACGAAACTAAATAATTAGTGTATGCATATACTAGTCACTTCATATAATAATTCGTCAAGAATGAGACAACAAGCGAGTATGCCTTAACCTCCTATAAATGGCTGCTTACTTCCGGGATTGATTTTTTCCACCTTCAATAAAGGCTTAACAGAAAAGAAAAACCCGCTCCAATTGTTTGTAAAAAAAATATTGGGATAAGTCCAGTATTTTTCCTTTTAATCATCGAATTCCAGGACTGAATAGAGATCCCAGCTTCTAAAGCAATAGAATAACAGCAACAAAATGATTCAAATGAGAGTCCAAGACAGGGGAAACATCCAAAATAGGTACCTTGGCAACAGGAGGATGTGCAGTAACAGAAATTGCAGCAGCAGGCTCTACAGCCATGGCACAAATTTTCTTCAATGGTTGAATAGCTAAAAGCAGCTTTCCAGAATTCAACCTCATAAAAGTAGAATGTAAAGGAGCAACTGAATCAGCCATCAACATCAGTTCTAAGCGAAGAGCTGAAGAATCAATCATCGTAACATGGGTTGGTAAATTATGAGCTGAAGGAGCCGAAATTCCGACAATGAGAGCATCATTCCCAGCTGTAAAAGCAACATTCACAGCAGGGAGAGCAATAACATGGTGTATTTCATCGGAATCGGAGGAATGAATCGAAGCTATATCAGATTTATTTCGATTTTTCTTACCCATGGATAAAAAGCAAGATAAATCAGAGAAGGGGAAGGAAAGAACATGCCAAAAAAAAAGAGCAAATCAAAGAGGACACAATGGATTGCCGGCGGAAAGTTGCCAAAACCATGGCTGCCGGTGAGATCAAATCAAAGAGGACACAATGGATTACCGCCGCCACAGCCACAGCCTTCCTCTTCTCCCCTCTGCTTGAATCCTCCGTTCGATCTGCATCCTCTGCTTGATTTCGATGAGGTTGCAGAGACGAGAGAACAAATTGAAAATTGAAGGAGCTTGGTATCGTACAATGTCTTTGGAAATCTAGGAGAAGAGAAAAAATAAATTAGAACGTCCTTATAACCGAATAAGTTTTTTGAATGTCCTAAATGATCATTAAGTCTCTGACGACGGCCTTATAACTAATAACCACTTTAATAATTTGATAATACAATATTCTATCTTTTTTTATTTTAATAAATATCCCTTCAATTTACCAAACTGAGCTTAGGCTTTTAACACTTTTATTTTTTGCGATTATTGAATTTCGAACTTACTATTGATTTCAATAAGTTGATAATACAATATTATATCTTTTTTTATTTTAAAATATCCTTTCAATTTACCAAACAGAGCTTAGTCTTTTAACACATTTTTTTTTTAACGATTATTGAATTTCGAACTTACTATTGATTTCAAAAAGTTGATAATACAATATTCCATCTTTTTTTTAAAATAAATATCCCTTCAATTTGATAACATAACATGACAACTTAAAGTTTCATTCAATTGTACATGCCCGTGAAAGTTTCATTATTGAATTTCGAACTTCATAGTACATGCCCGTTAACTTTTGCTTCAGCTTTTGTCAAAGAATCAAATCAAAGAGGTACAGATTTTGTAGCAGTTTCTAACTTTTTTTTCTTTTTTTTTTTTTTTTTGTACAAACTTCTGGTAGGTTGTTAAAATCTGCCTTTCAAATAACAAGGAATAAAAAATGGGGATTGTATTATCTAGTTGGATATGTCATGCCCAGCTGATGCAGATTGCAGTTTAATCCAGTCCATTAGAGCGTTCACAATAGTCCTCTCTAGTTACGCTATCTAAACACTTCGTTTTCCGTCCGTTTATGTTACATGTTTTAACACCCAAAAAAATGTTCACTCCAATATAAGCAACCTATACTCCTTCCGTTTCTTATTATCTCTCGTATTTGAGAAAAACACACAAATTAAGAAAATAAGTAAAATACTAAAAAAATCTTGAAAAGTGTAATGGTGTATTAAATATGTAAAATTGATGGTTGAATGAGACTAGAAAGTTGAAAAATAATATTGAAAAACGGAAAGAGTATTAAAATATGTATTGAAAATGTAACTACGACAGATAAAAAGAAACTTTTGATTTTGGCAACTGCGAAAAGTTAAATAAGAACGGAAGAAATACAACCCTTTAAAAACAATTTTATTTTTTTCATCTCAACCAACAAACCTAACCATCAATATATTTTCCCCCTCTCTGTGATATATTCCGATCACAATTGGAATGACGATATTTTAGTTTAATAAATCCAAGAGAATATATGTTTTTCTTCCTATCATCCCCTCGATAATAATGGAGTGTACTTAAATTGAAGTAAGGATTGTTGAGGGTTAAATCTGAGGGTATACTTATCGCTTCAGTGTCATATGATCGTTCCCGAACAAACTGAGAAACAAGACAAGCCTAGAGTGTGATCTCTAAGAAGTCCATCCGACATTCAAATCAGAAATAGATCAAATGAGTTTATATACGCATGCGATTGGGTATCCGAGAATGTGATGGTGAGGGGATTATATAGGCATCGGATCACTAATGTGATGAGGCAGAGATGGCCATGATTTAGTGTTGAACTGTTGATGTGTAATAAGCCAACATGGAAAAGAAATGAGGAACTTTGCTTCATGATGTAAATAGTTAGGACTTTGCTCTATAACTCATGCCAAGAACAAATCAAATGTGCAAGTCCAAGTCAATAAGAATGTTGATTTGTCTACCGTAAGCCAGAGGCATGGTCGAGGCTTCGAGAGAGAAGCCTCGGATGTCTATGTCATGTCTAGCCAAGGTCCAGCCCGTGTCTACGTCTATGTCTATGTTGATTGCCATGATATGTACGCACAACACTACATACAACAGAAACGATTACAATTAGCCAGAAGGCCCAGAAGAAGCTAGCATCTGAATTGGGATCTTAAGTTCGAAAACCTGCCCCACTACAGAGAACCATGAGACTAGATATGTTGTGATCTCAACACCACTTTGATTCGAGGCGTTTTGAGTATAGAGCAACTTCATGAACTTGCTTGTTCCACAAAGGTGTAACGTTTTGATACTAAAATCCAATATATATAACCCAACATTCAGTTAAACCAACATATTGCACGATAAACCGAGACCACAGCTCCTCCGGTCTAGTGACTTGTAGAATAACACTACAAAGTAAACTTATTTTGGGGTTTGCACATTGCCCGGATCCTCAATGAGAGAAAGTAAGCGCACTTCGCACAAAATACGCATTTACTGTGTGCGCTTTGTGATGTCACTGGACATATAACAGGACATGCCTAATGGCCTCATTGGAGAGGTTCCTATTCAATGATAGACTCCTACAACTACTGCAAAAATACTCATCTTATTGATCGAGAACTTACCTCTGCCTTGTAAACCGGAATATCTTTTTCAATGTCATCTAAAGACAGTGGCTGACCATCTATATTCAATATGCTACTCAGTCATATTTTCTTTACATACAAAGCAAATAGGGTAAATTAATGACTATTCTTAAGGAAAATTGACCATGCCAGCAAGACTCAGCAATGAGAACAGGGCTCCCCCTCCCCCCCTAAAAACAAACCTTGCGACCACCAACCTATGAAGCAGAGGAGTTATCAGAAAATGACTATTGCCTAGAGCCATATCAGTCTATCGTTACAGTCTTATTGAACGAAGATAACGCCTCATAACTCGGGTCTAGTCTTAATTAATCCAGTTAGAATATATTCACTATGTCTCAATTCTATATTACACGGTAACAAATATCAAAAGCATAAATTAGAGATGTAGCATTCTAAAACGACAATCAATACAATGCAATCTTTGTTTTGTGTGATTGTGCGACTGTGCGAGCGTGTGCGCATTTGCCATAACAACCGGTATTATCAGTCATCTTTCAGTCTCTTCTTGCGACTTGTCAATAGCTCCATATTCCTCATTGTTGTCTGTTTCGTCTTTGGTGCATTTTTCAGCACTCGATCTGTCACTTGATTCATAATCATCATTATCTGTCTCATCATCAACATTTGTCTCTAATGATAGCCAATTGAGTTCCTCTTCCAGGCAATAAATCTCCCTTGGCTCAATCCAGCAAGTTTCTATTTGCTCTGCTATTTCTGTTCTGTACAAGTTGCTTTCCTGAAGACCGCTACCGTAAGTACGAAAGGTTTTGGTCTCTAGACAATAGAAGACAAGGTAATTTTCGTGGAACCATGGGAAGAAGATTTTATTCTTCATCATTGCTAAAACACTTTTTGTAGCAAAAGATGTCGGCACGCTCACAAATAAAGCATATTCCCCTAAACTATAAACATTTTCCCACACCATATCAGACTCCTTCAACTTGAAAACTGAAATCCACGATCCATAATGTTTTATAAACACAGACATTAAGCCTCCCTCATGCTCTACAAGATAGTTTTCATGTGCCCATTTACATTCACGTAATGGCTTCTCAAAAACAGTCCACGTATCTTCCTTATGAGTATACGCCCCCAATCTGCCCTCTTTACTCAAGCAATAAAACATTCCCTTACGGAAAACAGGATTGTTAGGGGATGGCCTGAAGAGTATATTATTATTATTTTCATATTCCTTTACCTTCCACTGTTTCTTTCCAAGACGAATGGTTGCGATAGCCACATGTGTACGAGCCCAGCATGCGATGACAAAAACTACACAACAACCTGTAGATGACGTTGGAGCGCAAGTGAATGTGGCGCCATCCAATTCATAATCCCAAATTAAATCAGGTAACTCAATAACTTTCTTAGGGAATGGACTAAAGAAGAACATAGAGTCTTCCCCTGAAGACATAAGCAACCAACCATCTTTCGAATGGCAGGATATAGCATCGTCATCCACTGTATCTGCTTCTTTACGAAGGTTTTTGCCATATCTAACGTTTGGATACACCGGGTGAATGAATTGATAATTCAGCTCCGAACACTGTTTATGAAGAAGCCATTGTGAATGTGGCACGGGAAATAATACACACTCCTCTGCAGCATGCCAGCTTCGACACACCGAATGAAACGACCAAACGTCTTTACCGTATAAATGTGAAACAATTTGCTCCAAAAGATCCTTTGGAAGCCCTGCCCAATTTCTCATACATGTTGCTTCCATTGAAATATCCACTACATCACAATTTGAATCAAAGCATCGGTATGAGTTGACAATCTGAAACATATTTTGATTTCACATGACACCTCTCTACAAGGACAGACCTACACTATCCAGTATCCAGGGTGGGTCATTTGACCCACCGAGATCGGGCAATATTTTTTTAGTGTTAAAACGATTTAGTTTTGTTGTTAAAAAATTAAGTTTAAACTTCGGTGACACTACCCCAAAATTGGTCATGCATCAGATATCCAGACAATAATGCCATAAAGGTGTCATCTTGATAGCTCAAATAAAAACAAAATAAGATAAGTTATATCAAACCAAAATCCAGAAAGAAAACAATTAGGTTAATAGATCAAGGAGTAAAAAACAGTGAAAAGGTACTAACATGAAGCTTGATCACGTCGAAATTCTGCACAGGGAATGGGACAAGGGAGATTAAAGTAATTGACTTTCACCGTTCTGACGACAGAGGGATGCAAATTGGCCGGTTGAGCAGAGGATGCAGTACCACCCCCACCACCATATGGATGGACAAAACTCGATTTCTGTGTCGATTTAATGAAGAAAACGTAGATACTGTCTGAGGGTTTATGTGTTAAATATGGTTTCCCACCGCCTCTTTGCTTCGAGTAAATAGAGGGAACACAGGAATAAAGACCAAATAGGATCCGGTTTTTTTATTTTATTTTTTTAATGTCCAATTTCATACGGAAGTTTCAAATCGAACATTGAACCCCTCCAATCCCTCGATAGGATTGTGTATTGAGGGAATTTAAGGATGAAGCGTGACGGGTGAAGCGATCAGAGCCACACGGTTTAAATACAGAATAAAACTATATGGTGTGGAGGTTGTCACACGATGTCTCCGCACCGTGTGGAGACACCACGCAATAACTTCCCCTCCGATAGGTGCCTGGTATGAACAGGGAAAAAAATTGCTGTCAAGGCAAATTTTCAAATTTTTTGTGTTAATCCAAATATACCCTTACAAAAGAATTTACACATAAAATAATAAAAAAAAAACCGGTTAATTAGAAAAAGGGACCTTATGTTCTCTTTTCCCGCCAACACTCTTAGAACCCTGTTTTCTTGAAAAAATTCCTCCCTCTCCAAATAAACAAAACAATAAATCATCAACCAAAAATATCATTATCAGTTTGTTCGTTTTTTATTCTCACAAGCATGGAATATTTGTAGTTTGTTGTATTATACCGATAGAGTTCTAAAGGAGAGGATTTTTCTATTCAAAGAAAATGGTGTTGGATCAAGACACGTCTAAGAATATCTCAGGTACTCTCATTCTTACATTTCAGTTGATTTTATTTTTTTAGATCTATTATTTTGGGATTTTAGTTGTTTTTTCACTTCTATTTTAATTTTTCAGTTGATATTAATTTTTATCTTTCTGTTTTGAATTTTAGCTGTTTCTTTCACTTGTTCTTTAGTCTTCCGGTTGTTTTTAATTTTTGTAGCTATTATTTTGGGATTTTAGGCGTTCTTTCACGATTTTTAATATGGGCTGTTAAAATAAATGACATGTAGACGATCGTTTATGTGTGAACATTCAAGAGGTATTGGAGACCCAATTTGCTAGCAGGGACGAGCTATTGAGGAAAGCAAAAGCATTTTATGCAAACAAAAGTTATGTTTTAGTAATCAAAAGTTCTAGAAAAGACAAGTATGTAGTGGTTGGTTGTGATCGAGGTGGAAAATATTGAGATAGACACCACGTAACAACGGCAAAGGATTACTAGTAGTCTTCTTATAAATTGTCCTTTTGAAATTCAAGGCAAACGACAAATTGATGGACTTTGGAAGCTCATTGTTAAGGATTATACTCATAATCATGATGCTTCAAGTAATTTGGTTGGACATCCTGGTGTCCGTACTTTGTCTCATGAAGGAAAAAAAAAAAAAAAAAAACATTGACGAGATGAGAAAATCGGGCATTCAGCCACGTCAAATACTTTCTTCCCTTCGTCAAAAAAATCCAGAAATTCAAGTGATAGCTCAAGATATCTACAACATCAGAAAAAAGCTTGCCACTGAAAGCTTGGATGTCGGTTCTCGAATTCGGTATTGTTTGAAGAGTTGAGTAAGGCTGATTTTACTTTTGACGTGAAGCAAGGCGATGAAGGACATTTGACTCATGTATTTCTCGCACATTCAGCTTCCATCAAGTTGAGCGAAGCTATTCAATTGTTTTTGTGATGGACAGCACGTATAAGACCAATAAGTATAACATGCCTTTACTCGAAGTAATTGGGATAACCGGTTTCAATACCTCTTTTTACTCGTGGTTTGTGTTTTTGTTGAAAGAAGGCTTTGAAGATTACGAGTACGCTTTAACAGTTTTTAGTACGATTCTTGGTCACGAAAGTCAACCATCTATCATTAATTAACAGATAGAGAATTAGCATTGATGAAAGTTGTACTCGAGGTGTTCCTGCATCTAAAAATTTGTTGTGTGTGTGGCATATTCAAAAGAACATTGTTTCTAGTTGCAAGTCTCGTTTCGAATACAGAAGAATGGGATAATTTTGTAGAAGCTTGGAACAAAGTGATATATTCTCAAACCAAAAGAGCGTATATGGATGCTTTGCACGCATTGGAAGTCGATTATACTCCGAGAAGGCTGGTGTTTTAAACAACATTAGAAGGACATGGATTCCATACAAGGAATATTTTGTGGCTGCATGGACTGACAATAATATGTTGCATTTCAGAAATCATGTTACTTCAAGAGCCGGGGATGCACATTCAAAGTTGAAACAATATTTGCTAGTTTCGACCGGAGACATTCGAAAAAAGTGAAAGATAGGATGTGCCGTCTTATTGAAAATGAAATTCAAGAAATAAAAGCTCAATTTGAAAGAGAAAGGATTCATATTTTGCACAAATGCGACAATTCATTTTTCAAAGAGGTCGTAACAAAGGCCTCAATATTTGCATTGTCTGAGTTGGCTAAGCAATTTGAAATGGTTAAGGATTCTTCTGTGCAACCTTTATGTAGTGGAAAATTCTTGACAACAATGGGCTTACCTTGTGCACATGTAATGCGTGGATTGATACTAGAGTGTCATTATTTACTTCTGATGCAAATTATATTGTGGAGAACAAGTTAGATGGACTTCTTTCCAAATTCCATGAGAAATTTCCAGAATGACCTCTTGTGCAAAAGAGGAATCTGAAGAAAAACTATTTGAACTTGTCGATCAAATGCCTTTCTTGAGTGAACCAATTGTGCAACGCGGTAGAGGTAGACCATCCATGGGAAGGAAAAGAAGGGCAACTAGTTCGACCAGGCGAGATCCTTCACAGTTTGAGATAGTAGAAGCATCATTAAGGCAAAGAGAGTTTGTAGTAAAATCGGTCAAAATGGAGCAAGTACATCAATGGTGGTTCAGAGCTCAAACTCTTTTGATGATGCCTTACAAATGAACTTGATGGATTTGATGTTTCCTGACATGACGGATGCATTTATGTGGAGTTAGGAAGAATGTAAGCAAATATACCTACTAAATAATTAATTTTGTGGTTTTCATTCTTTGAAAAAAAGGATGACTACTAGTTAAGCTTTTTGTATGAACTGTTTGCTCATTTACTTTTTTGTTGTTGATCCAATGATAGCAATATACTTATTTTGCAATTAATTTATGAGATTATATATTAATCCCACTTCTTATTTGGATTGCAACACACATGTGCAATGCAACTTTTTGGTGATTTTGGCTAAGCAAATTAATCATGTCTACTTATCATTTTGATGGTGGTGATTTACAAGGAAGTATGGTAGTGATCTATGATGTGGCCTTAAACTTTGGCTCCAGGTTTTGTTGGGTAAATTTCAGTTAAGTTGCCTGCTGTACTACTTAGTTTGAGTTTTGTATTGAGGTAGATATATTGTTTTGTTGCCTTTTATTATACAAGTGCATGCTTCTTTTTAAAAAAACAAACAAAACAAATATAGTTATTCTTCATTTCTTTGCTGAGATTATAAAATTTTATATGTTTTATTATTATCTTTTGCACGCAGGGGGCGATGTTGTTTCTATCAAAAGGTTTAGCTTCATTTATGCTTGTAGTGTGATAGCAATCTCTTCCTGCTTTTTTTTTTTTTTTTTTGAAAGACACCGGATCTCTATGGTTTTATTGTATATGCACATGCTAAAATTATGATGTAATCTTTTGTAGAAACAAGATTTCGTTTGAATAGTTTAATGATGTATCATCGATCTATTATTTTAATGTAATTTTTT
Organism: Gentiana dahurica var. dahurica; assembly: GCA_024500145.1. Lineage (NCBI taxonomy): Eukaryota > Viridiplantae > Streptophyta > Magnoliopsida > Gentianales > Gentianaceae > Gentiana > Gentiana dahurica. The sequence continues at coordinate 120,485,267 of CM044897.1, forward strand.
TTTGGTCTCAAATCATCGATCTAAGAGTAAAAATAAATGACTCAAATGTATGCTTCTTGATACAACCTTCATACAACCGTTGCATCATAAAATATCTTTTTTGAAAGAGGGGAAAGGGGGACAAGGTCATCCGTAGTTGCAACATAGTGATGGAATCTAGATTTCCCTCTACCCCAAATTGCAAACATTCCACTGGTTGAATGAATAATTCTTATATGGTTATTCCATTGTAGAATAGACGCATGTGGATGAATCAAAACCAAATAATTTGAATTTGAATTGAAACTGTCTAGTCCAAATTCATCCTCATTGTTTACTCCACAAATAGAGTAACTATGAAAGAATTTTCCGGTTGAGTTATGTATCCACTATGCAAAGTATTTTTATTTTTTATAATTTATACATTTTAAAACTAACAAAAATGTCATTCTAATACCTTTATAAGAAAATTGTCACTAATGCGGAAAATTAAAAGTTTGGAAGGGCTATGCATTTCATGAAACAAGTAAAGAAATGAAACGCTGAGTTTTGAACCCCCAAACGATTAGATCGCTGAATAACCAATTTTGCTGCTATATTTTTTCAGGTTAGAAAAAGCAACACATACATTTAATAATATGAGAAATTAAGGATAAGGACACAATCTGAAATATTATTAAGCAACAGGACAACTACATATTTTTTATAGGGAGAAGGACAACTGCATAATTTTTATAGCGAGAAGGACAAACAGTGAATCCCGAAAATCGGTGAATCACCCTAGTGAATCCCGAAAATCAGTTAATCTCGACAATGAATTTTGAAAATTAGTGAATTTCGACAGTGAATTTCGGCAGTGAATTTAAACAGTGAATTTCGAACACAAGTGAATTTCGATAGTGGATAAATAGTTTTGTCCTTTATGCAAAAGTTTCAAAAGACTGTCCTTCTACTCAATTGATGAAATATTTTTATCATTCTCCCTCATTCTCCCTTAATAATAATATACATATACGAATATACCATTAATTTGATAGAAAATTTTGAGGACTGACCCATAGGCCCCTATGCGGGTGCCTCCAGATGCACCCCAGATATTTTAAAACAAAAAATCTCTAAGGAGCTGGTTAATGGATCCTTAACCAACAAATTTGTACTAGGCCATGCACTACATCCGGACAAGGCAGACTTCTGTAAAATCGATTTTCTAAAAGACTATATCTATATATGTGCGTATCTTTTCTAGTGCCGGTGAAGTAAATCGAGTTTCCTTTCAAACCTGCTTGAGTTGCGGAACAAGAAAAACCCGTGAGATCGTTATGAATAAAAAATGCACGATCACCGATATTAGTTAACCTAATCCAATCCATTTCCAATGTCTTCTTATCTTGCATCAACTTGTATACTTGCACCGTACGTACTCTTTTACCATGTCCTAACTTAAATTTCCTAATTAGAAAAACATCACCACAAGATTCAAGTAAGTAGTCAATATTCTTAATTGACCCTTTCAATGTTGGACAAGGCGTGCTGATATGGTTTCCTACTTGAACATCGTTATTGTGTATATCCACCGTGAAGATATATCCAAAGTTACCATGCATCCCATAAATTTTCCCATCACAAGTAATCAAATCGCTCAGGCACTCTTTTGTAACAACTTCAACCCAATTTTCTTGATTTTGACGCCAAAGCTTGATTCGGCTACCACTATACCCCCCATCCCCATCATCATCATCATCATCAGTCATTAATGAGATGAAGGCTACAACACAATTGGGCTTTAAAGGTGACGAAGAAAGGAAACATTCGTTGTATCTGATATTTTCTAAATCTGGTAGTAAAATTGTCTTCATGGAAGTCAAATTTAACAAAAAACATTTACGAGAGTCACCATCTTCTGAAATTTCTCCCGTCATTCTTGTCCAACCGTCATAGTTAGCACGAACGCGACATCCCGAAAAATATGATGACTTTCTTTTCAAGATACGATTATCAGCTATACTATAAAACGTGTGAATAGAATTAGATCTTCCGTGTGAGAAGATTAGCCATGGGCAAGATTGTGCATTCGGTACTCGTGAAGAAGTACGCTTACTCGTACCATCAAGAATTTCTGTAAGAAAAAACACAAAATTCAATTTAAGGACTCAATGTCGCGATGAAATTGCAATATTATGAAAATCAATAATCGAAATGATGTTCTCTATATCTCTTTTCCTAAATCCTCACGTTGGATTAAAATTAAAAACTTGAAGGAATAAAAAGGTTGTGCTTATGCAACTTAATTGACATAGACATGTTACAGTCCGATGTCCGAAAAGCAACCGGAATATATCACTACGACGATAGACTATTCCTATGTTATCTCATCACCTAGCAATTGGCGAGCACCACTATCCATCTCCCACCGCCACCCCCACCCCAACCCCAACCCCAACCCCAACCCATGTTTGGCATGCTACAGGTGTCATCGACATCGTCTCCCAAAAATAAAAACAAAAAAACATATAGTTTTATATAAAAAGGTACTAAGTCAAAGTTTCACCGTCTAATTCTTCACATAAACTTTCTTTCTCCGATTCCATGTCGTCTTCCTCCAGTTCCATGTCACTGTCTTTCTCCGATTCGACGTCGCCTTTCTCCAGTTCCATGTCAGCTGTTGGCTGGGAATCCAGTTCGATCGATGTTGGCGGTGAGCTGCAATTATGGCTACGCGTTTATTTATTTACGTATTAACCGAACAGAGAGCATAAGAACACCGGATGAAAGAAATCGAGGATGGGAGACTGGGAGGCTTTATATTATTAGGTTAATTGTCGCCTGTCGGTCCGTTGTTTTTCTTTTTCTTTTTCTTTTTTTTCTCCTTGGTAGATATCATGTCATTAAATAAATAGCGCGAACTTATAAAAATACTAGTATTGAGCTTATAGCGTAGGATTTGAAAAAGTCCATAGAATATACTGCCATAAGGATCATAATTAATAGTTTTATCTTTTTTTTTTTTTAAGAAATTTAATAGTATTATCATATATTAATATTAGATATTAATTAATTAATTTATATAAATTAATTTATGGTAATGTTATAAAGATAATTAATATTAGACACCGACAACATTTTATATTTATTTAATATGAAATATTAAATTAATATGAGATAAATCTTGAAAAATCTACTACAGATAAATGAAAAAAAAGGGGTAGTTTTAAAGACTCTATCGGAACAAATTTCTCCCCTGCCTCTCTAGTATTATCTCATTACTGAAAACTATCTCATCAACCACCCTACCCACCCCGCCTCCCCTCCTCTCCCCTCCCCAAACTGCTCATGCATCGATATCCAGACAATAAAGGTGTCAAATAAACCACCTAGTATTGTCGGGGGCGGGGCAGGCTCGAATTGGATTAACTCTAGCCCTTTTTTTGGCAAATTTGGAAAGCAAGGAACGTAGCAATCTTCCAGCATAAATTTCTCCCGTTGGATGAGATTCTTCAAAGGGCTGTGTCGTATTGGCACTCACTGCTAGACTCTTTCTCCATCGAAGCTGATTCCCATGGTCCTCGGGTCCCGGCAAGGGCTTCACCGGAAACTCTGATCCTCCCACAGCCAATGCTTCCATCTGCTTAGTGGACGCCGCTTGGGATAAGAACTCAAATTCTGGTAGCTTGGGTTCGTATTGTTGAAGGATAAAGCAATCGTCGAAGTAGCGGGCTTTATCCTGAGGAAAGTTGGGTCTTTTTTGATGGCGGAGGCAACAACCGTAAGAAGAGCGTTGATACGAGTGGTAGAAAGTAATTTGGAGGATGTGGTACTTTTGTCAGATTCCCAAGTGCTGGTTAATATTGTTAATGGCTCTGATTCCGGTGGGCCGAATATAAATGTCCTAATTGATGATATTAGGGCATTGTTGGATGTTGGTAGGAATTTGAAGTTAGCTTTTGTCTCTCGGGCTAAAAACTCTGCTAGTCATGAAATAGCCCGCTACGTAAAAAATGTTAAAAGAGAGATCATGTGGGTCTCCTCTTTCCCGTCTTGGCTTCTTCAAGCCGTGAACAATGATGTACTTTGATTGCTTGTTAGTGTTTTTTCTGAGTAAAAAAAAGAAAAAAGACAATAAAGGTGTCATCTTGATAGGTCAAATAAAAACAAAATAAAATAAATTATATCAAACCAGAATCCCAAAAAAAAAAATAGTATTACGTTTAATGATGTATTTTATATTTATTTGATGAGTTGTCTGTATTTATCTTAGGTAGGGTAGACTTGGCATTAATTTCCCACATAATTTAACATGGTATGAGACTTGGTGACTTTTTTTTCTCGAGGAAAAAAAAAAAAAAAAAAAACACCAACACTCGCAACAGCTATGGCACCAGTGGAGGCGGAGAAGAAGATGGATTATAGTCTTCTTCAGTTTTTCGTCGACCTCGATTCGGATTCTACAGCACCCCGATCAAAATTGCTGAGTCGGGATCTCTTCCCTACACCGGATCATTCTTACCGGATGATGACCGAGGAGGTGAAGTTGCGGGGCCGTTCCGGCCAACGATGGACATGAGCACGATGCTGAGACGATGACGGCGTTCAGGCTTCAAGATGACGGCGAACCTAGAAGCATGAAGCAGTGGGATGCCGGATCCAAATTTTGGGGGCCTTGGCCAATTACGCAGGATTTCACTTTTCCTATACTATTTATTGTTGTGCTGGGTTGCTTTTATTGTTATTTAGGCCAAAAACTTGATGAACATGACAATACCAGGACGCAACAATTGAAATTGTTGAGTACACCCCTGATACCAGGGGCGGATCCAGCTTACCGAGGGGTCACGTGATCCCACTCAATTTCTAAAATTAAAAAAAAAAATTAATATTAAAACTATGTAGTTTTGTTGTTAAAAAGTGTCATTTTATCAATAAAATTTGATGTTTTAGATTTCGGTGACCCCACTGGAATATTTTATAGATAAAAGATACAGTTTTAGACTCCGGTGACACCACTGAAATATATTCCTGAATCCGCCAGTGCCTGAACGGTTTGGGGATTGTCACAATTATAGAAATAGACTTCTTTGCCATGTTTATTTTGCTATGTGCTTGGTATTTCTCTGCCTACGTGCATTTGTGGTACGAGAAGATCAATGTTGTTGCAAAGTCGAGAGGGGACAAAGTAAGGAAATCGGGAATTGATCGCTGGACTGGTGGACATGGCCAGGGACGAGAAGTAGGTTCAGCTCCGTCTCAGCCAACGGTGCACAAAATAGCAGCAGGGGCTTTGGTGGGTTCGGCTCAGCCAGTGGCGGAGCCAGAAAAGAATTTGACCGGGGTCTAAAATGACATAATATTTCATTGAAATTCATAGTTCAAAAATTACAACCGTTAAATCCAAAAAACGCAAAATGTTTCATACAATTGTAAAACTACGACGATATTCTACGCTTTTTCATTTTCTGAAATAGTTAAATTATGGCATCATTTTTTATACCATTAAACAACTCAATTTCGATAAAACAAACAAGACATGCAGAGAAGCATCTTTCCACAGTTGCTGTTGTAACCAGTAAAACCAATGCTAACTTCAAAAGTCGATACACAAGTGGATAAACCAAGTGTTTTCTTGTTTCCACAAACATTGTAGATAGATTGCCAAGCCCATTCAATTGACTAAACCGGTCATCTCCTCCTATATCCAAAATATAGGTCGGTATAGGTCGGTAATTGGTTTTCAAGTGTCGAGCACTCAACACGAGAGAAGTCATCAGGATAAAATTGAGCTAGCCTTACCAAGTTTTTTGCATCAAACGCACAAAAATTATTAGCCGGACTCAAACAAGCAATACAAAGAAGCAGCTCGGAATTAATCTCATTGAATCTCTCATTAAGCTCCAAAAGTTGCATATCTATAGTTGCATAGAAGGTTTCCACACGATAATGAAAATCATTTGTAATGTTACCTTTACGTCGAGAATTCTTAAAAGCAGCCATATCCAAGCAATCAATTCCATGTTTATTGCAAAATGTGGTGATCTTTTGTAAGAGACCTCCCAGCCATCATCTCTTACCTCTTGTAGTCTCTCCTTAACGGCTCTAACAAGTGACATAGCGTTCAAAATGTCTTCATCTTTTCTTTGCAAAGATATTGTCAATTCATTTGAAATCGATAATATAAGCAACATCATTTGCAAATAGAAAACACATTTGAATGACTTGAAATACTTCAACAAACCTTTTGCTTCACATTTTTATACACATCTCTACCTTCAACTATAACAAAATCAAGAACTTCAGTAATAGTAGAGTACAACCTTTCCAAGTCCATCAATTATTTATAATGAGACCCCCAACGTGTATCACCGGCTCTTATAAGACTCAACTCTTGATTTAATCCCTTTCCCGTGTCAATCAAACCACTAGCAATTCCCTCTTCTAATTTTTTTGCTTGACTTTCCCGAATCATGTCTTTACGCTTACAAGAAGCCCCAACAACATTCAACAAGCAAGATACCATACGAAAAAAATCCGCAATTTTTAAATTGTTTACAGCCATAGCAACAAGAGCCAATTGAAGTTGATGAGAAAAGCAATGAACATAATGTGCAGACTTGTTCTCATTCATAATTAAAGCTTTCAACCCATGGAATTCACCGGACATATTACTTGCCCCGTCATAGCCTTGACCTCGGATTTTCATCAAACTCAAACCCAATTTAGCAAACAAATTATCAATAGCAGATTTTAAAGACAATGCCGAAGTATCTTGCACATGAATAACACAAATAAACCTCTCTTTCACATTCCCGTAAGAGTCAACAAATCTAAAAACCACTGCCATTTTTTCTTTACCGGATACATCACTAGACTCATCCACCATCAACGAAAAACAATCACAATTAATCTTTTTAACTATCTTTTGCAAAATCTTTTGTGCAAAACAATGAATAATATCCTTTTGAATGACAGGAGAGACCATTTGATTATTTTTTGGAGCATTTTTAAGAACAACATTACCAACCAAATCAGTTTGTTCAGCAATTACCTTAATCAATTTCATGAAAATTCCTCTATTTAAAGATTTTTCCGACTCATCATGACCACGAAAAGACAACCCTTGGTGCAACAAATATCTACAACCATCAATAGAAGCATTGAGTCGAATCCTGTATTCATGTGCGGAAACCTGTGTTTGTTTATGAAAGGAAAGATCAATGACTTGGTTTGGGTTCATTAGATCATGACACTTACTTACCGCCAAATTATGGGCACTATTAACACCACCAACATGATCATCCAAAGTGGTTTTCTTATTCCACCCGCAAAATCCTTTACTTATAAATGTCCCCCCACCTTTTTGATTGTTAATTTGATCTCTAAATAAGTAACAACACAAGCAATACGCTTTATCTTCTTTCACGCTATACTCTAACCAATTTGAGAACTCATCAAACCACTCCGGCTTAATCGACGTTGTCTATTTCCTATGCTTCTCCAAGGGAAATTATGCGAACGAGGTTGACAAGGTCCTTTTATCAAATAAGCTCTCCTTATCTCATCAAGTTGATTCGGGTGATAATCATATATTTTTTTTCTTTCCGCGGGATCTGCAGGGATACTACTCACATCAACATACTCTTGACTAGCTGATTTTATGGCAACAGACTCTTTAGCAATGACAAATGCACTACCAACATCAGAAGAGACACCCTCCCTTAAACCAGTTTCTACGTCCTCCTCTGACACTTTTCGTTTAGTCATAAACTTTCTGATATCCGTCATCACAAAATTGTCCTATAAATCATTCAAATTAAAATTGTTTATTAGCATTTAGCACAAGGTGGCAAGCTGGCAATTCTTATGTTCCGTATTTTATTTTGCCAACAAATAAAGTATTTCACTATACTTGAGAGGCCACAACTAATAAAATGTATTTTCTTGAAAGTAATGTATTTTTGGTTTAAATGGGATATTTATATAAAATGTATTAGTCTAATCATTTTACCAACCATTCCTGATACAGCAAAATTGAATTTTCCAATATTTCACATACCTTGACATCGGCCTCTGTAACTGGCTCCCTCACTTGGGTCTCGGTCTGAGCTTCAGCGGAATCACCGTTGCCAGAAGCGAAAACCTCAAATCACCATTTCATAACGTTTAACCCAAACAGAGGCCGACTTTCCGATGCCATGAGGTCGATCGAAGGTATGGAGGAAGGAATTAGGAACGGCGAGAAGGGTTATAAAAGAGCCAAATCTGAGATCGGAGGTGGAGGTGGAGGTGAGGAGAAGAGAGGAGATGGCTGAAGTAGAAGAAATTGGGGTTAGAGGATAAGAGACTGTAACAGGGGTAATTTGGGAAAGTTAAAAAAAAATGTCATTATAACTAATGATCTTTTTTGGATGTCCTAAGTGCCTAATTAAATCTCAAAACAAGTCCTTATAAACAAATAACACTTTGATTAAATCATTATTCTTAATTTTTTTTTTCTCGAAGAAATGATCTTAGATATATATTATTAAAAAATGTACACAAAGTGTACCTTATAAAAGAGAACAATCTCAAGCTGCCATACCTAGGCTAATTAGCAAATTAATTAAAATTTATAATAGATTTGACCCTAGCTAAGATACTATATACCAAAAAACTATTCCCGGGAAAGACGTCACCGTGCCCAAAAAGCACCTTATTACGTCAGAACCATGCACAAGCAACAGTTTCTTTAAAGATATATTTCCAATCCACCATGGCATAATGAAAAACATTGCCTTGAGAGAGATTGAAATCGAGCCACATATCAATCCTTCTAAAACCAAAAAAACGAGCATGCCAAGAAAGAGGGAGAAGCATCTTCCAAACACTGCAAATCCAGTCACAATCTCTAACCGCGTGAAGATTAGTCTCGATACAAGCACCACAAAAGGGGCAGGAAGAATCAACACCTTGAATGCGTTTGGCAATAAGCCCATTAGTCTTGAGAATGTTGCTCCGAGCCTCCCAGAGCGTCAAGTTAAGTCTCTCCGGGCCCTTAAGGCTCCAAATACGCATCCAAAAACGATAGTGAATGGTGCCACCGGCCGCCTGCAAAATATCATAAGACGATTGAACTGAAAAAGTTCCAGTTGATGAATGCTTCCAGAATCCAGATCCAAGAATTGGAAGAGGGATTCCAACTCAGGCCCTTGCGTAAGAACTCCTTAATACTCAGAATACTGCGCCAAACAGGGGATGGGTTAGAGCGCCCCGAACCATCATTGAGTAAGTCCCCGTATTTACCTTTGAAAAAACGAACCCAAAGTGTATTGGGCTCGTTAATAAAACGCTAACCAAGATTGCACAGGAAGGCTAAATTCATGAATCATGGGGGCCTCGGTATTAAATCATTACTCTTCACATTAGAGTAATAGCAATGACTTCTTTTTTTCATATTGGGAACATTGTGAATTTTTTGGAACAACACACAATGACTCAAATAACCACGATTAAATTTTTTTTGGATGGCAATTGGAGTGTGGATCTGTCCATGACCAAATTCACGTTCTGAACTTTTATCTCTCTTGCTTTTACAATTTAAAACCTTTCAAACCGAACTGAAAACCAATTCTAACCAACCCAATTAAATTTAACCATAACAAACTCAATGAATGGTTTTGGTTTGTAACCAAACCAAATTACAATGGTTTAGATTCATATATATATATATATATATATATATATATATATATATATATATATATATATATATATAGTGCTGTGCACCATAGACTTGGTGATATTGATATTTTTGTGTGTGATATGGAAATTGGATTTTTTTTATTTTTTATTTTGCTTAAATCCCCCGATATCCGGAACTCACTGATCCGACTAATCCGGAGTTCGGCCCGGATCGTGCCTGCAGAGTCCGACTCTTACTCAGGGGTATGGAAATTGGATTTAGATATTATTAATGATGTGTAATTGTATTTCGTATTGTATTGGGGAGGTTTGGTTCAAATTGTTTTGTATGGTTTGGTTTGGTTTATCATTTGCAAGCATTAACCCAACTTAAAGTATATACTATGACATAACCTGAACCAATCCAAATAAATAACTTTTTTAAAGACCGACTTGTTAAACCGAATCCGGTTTGAATTAAATCATTGGGGTCGGCCTCGTTTTGGTTTGGTCTGGGCCTCTTCAGTTGGAAAAAAGATCTAATTGATGTTGAGGTCATGAAGACGAGCTCATCTGGCAGCTGTTTTCAGTTGGTGTTGTTTTGTTTAGATTATGATGATGGACTAGGATGATGAATCAACCATTAGGAGCGTTTTCGTAGCTATTTCGCTACGAATCTATAACAACGATTGAGCAACGAAATATTTTTCATACATATTTATTATTTTGAGCGCAACACACAAATAATAAGCTTTTTTAAGTACAATTTTCAAGTTCCTTCCCTCCTCTCTCCCCACCCCCACCTTAGTTAGGGAGACACCTTATCAGAAAATGTTTATTTTTCCGTTCAAAAAAAAAAAAAAATAAAAAAAATACACCACTGCATATATACCATTACATAAATTAGGATAAAAATTAACTTCTCAAAGTCATCATAAACTTAATCAAAATAAATAAGATACAGAAAATACTCGAGGCAAAGTTACTACGGTGATGTATGGGTTTAAACAAAACAAGTAAACTCTAAGGTTCTAAAAAAAACGGTTAAACCCTAACCGTGAGGGCCCCCCACCCCCGATCCCACAGGAATGTGAGGAGAGATTAATCAGGTAACCTAGAGCTTAGAGTCAGGGGCTTGCTGGTTCCCCATCTCTGAAGGGTGTTATCAATCGGAAATCAACCCCTTTTACGGGAATCGAACCGCTGACCTCCAGCTTAGGGTCCGGCTGTCATTATAACACCCCACTCCTCACCACTAGGTCATATCCAGGGGATGTAAACTCTAAGGTTCTAGATTAGCTGGTTGGTGGATCATTAACCAACATATTTGCCTTATGTTATGCGCTACATCTGGACAAGGCAATGTTTCATAAATTCGATTCTCCGAAACATTGTATCTATACATATGTGTATCTGGCTCAGCACCAACGAAGTAGATGGAGTTTCCTTTCAACCCTGCCTGAGTTGCAGAGCAAGAAAAACCATTGAGGCGGTTATCAATAAAAAATGCTCGATCCCCGATATCAGTTATCCTAATCCAATCCATTTTTCTTGTATTCTTATCTTCCACGAGCTTATACACTTGCAACGTGTGAGTTCTTTCAGATATTCCTATCTTCAATTTAATAATTACAAAAAGCTCACCACAGGATTCAATTAAGAATCCACTTAGTCTTGTTGACCCTTTCAGCGTTGGACTTGGGAGCCTGATTTGTCTTGTTATTTGAATATCGTTATCGTGCACATCCACTGTGACTAAATCGTACTTCTGTTTCTCGTAAATTTTTCCATCGCACGTAATAAAATTGTCCACCTTGTTGTCAATAACAAGGTCAACCCAATTCTCTTGAGTAAGACGCCAAAGCTTGATTCGGCTTCCCTTACCCACCACTGTTGAAGAGATGAATGCTAGGACAAAATTGGGTTTTAAAGGCGATGAAGAAAGGAGGCATGCATGGTACTCAATATCTTCCAAATTTGGCAGCAAAATTTTCTCCATAGAAATTAAATGTAACAGAAAACACGGACGAGAGTTACCATCCTCTGAATATCCAGTGATTACCACCCATCCATCACAGTTGGCACGGACGGTTTTTTCCGATAAGTGTGGTAACATTCTCTTCAAGCAACGATTATCGGCTATGCTATAAAATGTTTGAATAATATTGGATTTTCCGTGGGAGAACATCAACCATGGGCAAGATTGCGCATTAGGTGGACTAGATGAAACACCCTTTCTTCTACCAGTCATATCAATTATTTCTGCAAGAGAATAAAATGAGTAGTGATACGGACACAACGGTGTCATAATTATGTGTCTAAATTGATCAGATGTAAATCTAACATGATCAACGGTGCAGATCACTGTTGTGTCATTCGTAACCTTGAAAACCAAGCGTCGACGTTGGGTCTTATAACAATGCAATATAATGAAAAGCAATAAACCAAACTCGAAGTCCCTTACACTCCAATAAAAGGTTCTGTACGTTTACCAAGTTTGGCAAATGGATCACAATTAATGCAATACTTGAAAATATATCACTAAGAAAACATTAAGGCTTTAACAAGAAAATTAAAGGCTACAAGTTTGTAAAACTAAGCACGTTTGCTTGGTGTTGAAATAGGCTGAATCACAATGCAAAATAAGGGCACAAAAATCAAATGAACCACATTAATTAATCATGCTTTTACACAACCAATTGAACTTTTCAATAAGGGCTTAAAAAAAGTGGGTTGAATTTTTTATACAAATAAAATATCCACCAAATTATCTTTATATCTATACTCGTCATCAGGCAGCAAATAACGTAATAAATCAATTCGATGGACCGTATTAATTATCTTGTCTAAAAAAAAAAAAGAAACACACTTTGTAAAGATGAACAATCTTAATCCACCAAAAATTAGTTTAGTGGTAGAACAAAAAGAAATCAATAACAAAAAAAAAAAGTGAAAGGTTACTAACCAGAATCTTCGCAGTGGTGGTGACGGCGGTGGATTTCTTCGCAAGAAATAGAACAAGCAATTAGACGATGGCGCTTCATAAGTGTCTATTGTTCGAGTTGACGGCGGTGGATTTCTTCGCAAGAAATGGAAGATGCAAATTATTATATATAATAATTATTATTATTATATTTATTATTATTATAATATATATGTATTATTAGACAATACAAAGAACGTTTGGATGAAGGAAGAGGGAGGCTTTATATATATATATATATATATATCTCATTAGGTTAAACTGATAATAGGGTAAACTGAGAAGGAAGCATGTATGTGTATGTCGGTCTTTTTTATTATTATTTTTTTTAGAGTGGGTTTTATGTCGGTCTTTTTTTTTCTTTTTTTTTTTCAACAACTTTTCCTTTTCTTTGTCAGGATATATTTTGTCATTAACAACTAAGCTAATTAATCGTGCGAATACATTATTCCCATAATTTTATATACAATAGTATTAATGATGGATGTTTCACTTTTTATACATTATTATTATTGGATTTTCTTTTATTTTTTGAAAGCAAAAGTATTTTATTACGTCATATCCTTCAAGTACATCACTTGCATGAACCACGCCGGTCGGACATATGCTATGAAGTAAACAACGAGTGAGTCAACAAATTGACATAATAGCTCTGTGTATATTCTTTTTTCTCCAACTTCTATTACATTATGACCCAGTATACATAGGCAAACGCTAAGTCGGTTTAGCTAAACACGCCAAGACAATAAAAATATATAATTAAGTGTAATTATACATAAGTCGGCAAGACAAGTGTCAACAAGGGCTGGCGGAATGCGCTCTGACTCATTTCTTCCTTTGTCTTGTAGTCATCAACTCAAAGCTGACCGGCCTGATAAAATGGGTAACAAATATATAAAGTAATTAATTAATTAATTTTAAAAAAAACTCCATGTGTCGACCAGGGAGGCAAATCGACGTTGCCTGCAGAAAAAAATTTCCTCAGCTCTTAATAGAGAAGAGAAGAGATTAGAAGATTAATAAGAATGATCAAGTAATGCTAAGAAAAATTTCTCACGAATCCGCCACACTACTTACGTGGATGTCCAAGTGGGTACAACTAGAGGCACTTTAGAGAAATTGAACAATCAATTTCTAACCCCTTCCATTTTTTACTTCTTTTTTCACTTTATTTTTCCAACCTTAAATGACCACTATCACCCCAAAATGTTCTTTCTTTTTTGTTACACCAGGTACTACTTTAAATATTAATTGTCCTCAAAGAATATACTATAACTAATGATGTATAACTTATAATTATTTACATATAAATATATTGCTGATACAACTCCTTTTAAAACAATATATCTTATATAACCTATACAAATTAAAATCGTATAACATATACAAAATCTATGTTTTAATGTATAACTCGTAGTTAATAGGTTATAGTTCAATAAGTTATATGAGAAAACTACATTGAATTTGATTGTTATATACAATTATAGTGTATACATTCATGTATACGAGATCAGAAGAGAGGTGCAGAGAAAATTAGAAACGAAGAAAGCAGAGAGTGTAGTAATTAAGTTTATGCTTTTAGTATTTAGGGTTGTGAGTTTTCATATTGAAATGAAAAATGTTGCGCGCGCGCACACACACACACACACACACATACATATATATATATATATATATATATATATATATATATATATATGGTCGGGATCGAGAACCCGACGTGATTGAATTTTATACTCGATCTCTTTTATGCAATTTTCGAAGTCGGGAAAATCCGAAATTTCAGTTAGGAAATTTTCGACAAGATTTAATTTCGAGACATGATCGGACATGTCGGGATTATCGGAAAATTTGCCACACTAATAGTAAATGTCCACTGCAGGACAACATTAACAGATATTTGTCACGTTTTTTTTTTCGGTATTTTTTGTCACGTGTCTTTATTAGTTGCTAGGGATAGAAATATAAAGATATTAAAATAAAACATAAGTAGAAAACAAAAGGTATCTTTTGTTCATCAGGTGAAATCTTGACAAAATACACGACCAAGAAAAAAGTAAAGGAAAAAGAAGAAGAGAGAGACCAAAGTAATTATAACTACATATATAAGCTTTTTATTCCTATGTTCCTTCTCTATTTACTAGTTAGGAAAACACACTTTTAGTCTCTTAACTTTGTCACTTGTTTCAAATATATCCCCTAACTTTTGAAGTGACAGTAAACATCCCTTAACTATATTTTTTTTTTCCATTTTGGTCCCAGTTAACGGTTTGACTAATATCTCCTAACGTTTGACTGCCCAATTCACGTTAAAAAGCTAGTCACCTGCCACGGTTTTTTTTTTTTTTTTTGTTTTAAAAGACTCGATACAACGGCTATCACCCCCAATTCAACCATTAAACCCTTAAAAAAAATTCAGCCTCATCCATCGGAAATTCCTGCAAAAAAGAAAAAAAAAAATCAGTTGCAAACAACTAAATCCTCATACATGAACTTACTGCAAATGATCTTAGAAAGATTATTTATAGTCGACAAATGAAATGAATGCTTCAGATTTAGATTTCTCCCAATTGCTAAGCATGTCATCTATTAATCTATATACAGAAGCAAATTGTATATAAGTCAAAGTCCAAAAGCAAGTCAATGTACTAACCTTCTTTCTCATTCCTATACCTCCCTGCTTTCCAAAGATTCTGGGATTTTTGTTTGATCTTTTGGAACATTTCTTCTTCTTGAAAATCTTTCAATCTAAGGTTCTTTAAAATTTGTTGAATATCAAAATCTTGACAAATAAACTTGTGTTTGTGAAGATCTTCTTCTACAGAGCCAGAAACCTTCTCGGGCTTGATAATGACAATTGGTGGAGAATCATTAACTCCAGTTGATTCAAAAACCGGGCTTGTCCAGATGCATACAAAAACATGGTGATGCATTTAAAATCAAGGATTTAGCTGTTTGTAAATGGTTTTTTTTTTTTCAGGAAAATTTCGATGGATGGGGCTGAACATTTTTAGGGATTCAATGGGTTGAATTGGGGGTGATAGGGATTCAATGGGTTGTATTGAGATCTTTTAAAAAAATACGTGGCAGGTGACTTGGTTTTTAACGTGAATTGGATAGTCAAACGTTAGGAAATATTAGTCAAACTGTTAACTAGGACCAAAATCGTAACAAAAAGAATAGTTAGGGGATATTTACTGTCATTCCAAAAGTTAGAGGATATATTTGAAACAAGTGAAAAAGTTAAGGGACCAAAAGTGTGTTTTCCTAAGTAGTTACTACCACATAAAGTAATAAGGCGGTGGGAAGGCAATACTTACATATTTAAATCAAGAAACCCGGCCACCCTCAAACAGTAGCCATTGTTTCTTCATTAAATCAACAAAGTAATCGAGCAATGGCAACCTTTGTCTCAACTGAACTGGCCGGTTTGCAGCCCACCGTCATCGAACCGGAGAAAATCGATTACCACCACCGTGAAGCTTCAAGTTAGTATCTTTTTACTATAATTTTTATTTATTATTATTTTTTACTTCTTTGATCAAATATTATGTCTTTACCTTTTGTTCATGGGATTTTCTTTCCTTTCCCGTCTTCTGAGCCATATCTTAATTAAGTTACCTATTTAAATTTAGTCCTCTTGTAATAAAATTTAAATTATTTACTAATTGGTAGAACAAGTATATGATCATGTGGCTTTCATAAACCTCTGGCTAAAGGTTTATAATTATATATACTATACCCTGTCGTTATATAATAGCAGACGTTTGCTCTTAATTAAAGTAAGTTCTTGTACACCTTTATTAATATCCACCCAGATACGAGTTTTAAATTTTTAGTTCTTAGTACTTTTTTTAGGAGCTATCAAGATGGCAGCTTTAGTGTATGGAGATGTGTGGGCATAACGAATTTTGTGGGGTGGGGTTGTATAATACCATAGAGGAGTTTTGAATGGGCCATGTAGAATCAAAATTGGTTTCGGATTGATGTATAAATAACACGGAACACGAGATAGGGATCTTAGGCCTAAAAGATATTATCTGTGTCCCACAAAAAGCGTCTATTTTTGTCCTATAAAAAGTGTCTATTTAAAAAATTATCAGTTCAAGAAACAAACAAACTAAGAAGGGAGTGATATTTCTTTTTGCATTACCAAAATTGATTCCAGCCTTTACACGATAGTGTATCTCTTGCCTGATGTTACCAATGCATTGATTCAAATTGTGATGTAGGGGATATTTCAATGGAAGCGACATGTATGAGAAATTGGGGAGAGCTCCCAAAAGAGCTTTTGGAGCAAATTCTTTCACATCTATATGGCGAAGATGCGAGGTCGTTTCATTTAGTTTGTCGAAGTTGGCATGCGGCGGAGGAGTGTGCATTTCAAAAGGAGCATAATCCTCTTGTATTTCCTGTACCGCAATCACAATGGCTTCTTCACAAACAGTGTTCGGAGCTGAATTATCAATTCATTCACCCGGTGTATCCAAATGTGAGATATGCCAAGAACCTACTTGTAGATGCAGAAAAAGCGAATGATGAAGCAAGAGCCCTCCATTCAAAAGATGGTTGGTTGCTTATGTTTTCGGGGCTCTGCTCCATGTTCTTCTTTAGTCCATTCCCCAAGAAAGTGATTGCGCTACCTGATCTAAACTGGGCTCATGAATTCGTTGGCGTCACATTCTCTTGTGCTCCATCATCATCCACAGGTTGTTGTGTAGTTTTTGTCATCTCATGCTTTCTTCGTACCCATGTGAGTATCGCAACCATTCGTCTTGGAAAGAAGGAGTGGAAAATGGATCGATATGAAAATAACATACCCTTCAGGCCATCCTATAGCAATCCTGTTTTTCTTAACGGAATGTTTTACTGCCTGAGCCCAGAGGGGAAGTTGGGGGTGTATAATCATAAGGACGATACCTGGATTGTTCTTGAGGAGCCACCATGTCCCCTTCCACGTCCACTTAAATGGACATATGAAAACTATCTTGTAGAGCATGATGGTGGCCTAATGTCTCTGTTTATGGGAAATTCTGGTTCGTGGGTTTCAGTTTTCAAGTTGAATGAGTTTAATACGGTTTGGAAAAATGTTGATAGTTTAGGGGACTATGCTTTGTTTGTGAGCATTGGAACATCTTTTGCTACAAAGAGTGTTTTAGACATGATGAAGAATAAAATATTCTTCCCAATGCTCCAAAACAATTACCCTGTCTTCTATTGTCTAGAGACTAAAACCTTTCGTACATACGGGAGCGATCTCTGCGGAAATAATCTCAACCAAACAGAAATAGCAGAGCAGTTAGAAAGTTGTTGGATCGAGCCGAGGGAGGTTTGTTGTCACGGGGAAGAATCTGATTGGTTCTTAGAGACAATTGATGAAGAGACTGATGAAGAGACATCAGAGTACGAAACGGATACGGATTATGTGTCTGATGAAGGGTTAGAAGAAGGGACAAATGAGGACGAGGAATACGAAAAATCGTTGCAGATGAGGAGACGGAGTAGTATGAAACGGGTACGGATTATGTGTCTGATGAAGCGACAAAAAAGATGGGACATATGAGGACGAGGGATACGAAACAAGTGAAAAATCGATGATACAAACAACGGGGGAGAAAAAATGACGATACAGATGAAAAAAAGGGCTAAGGAGGTGTGATGAAGATGGTCTCTGCCTAGTAGTTGAAGCGTATGACTACTTAATTATCACATCTTGCATACTTATTGCTTGTTTTTTGCTTTTTAAACAGTAGACCTTGTATGTATTGCAAGTTTTCTGAATTCAAATTCTTCTCTTCTTCTTTAAATATTACATACTAGTTACAACTTACTACGGATTACATATGAATTAATTGCCGAGTTTTTATTTGTTTATTATTATAGAAAATCTAATGCTTTAATCTTTAGGTCCCTTTCTCTCAAAAAAAAAAAAAAAAAAAATTAAGCTCATTTGATTGTATTGATACAGTTCACATGTATTCTCCATTTATCTTTGCAGTAAGCGCATTCTTGCATGCATTAGTCTTTCACTTTTGTGCATTGTTGGTTCAGTTCATTGACTCCTGTAAAATAGTATTAAGAAAGTGAAGAGTATGCTACTGGATTACCTGATTAACATCTCTACACATTCCGTGTTACAGGAGGAGTGGGGACCCTCTTGGTTAAGGTTTAACAATTTCTTAAGAAAGTGATGAGCCTCTCGGTTTACGAATATATTTTACCTTGAGAACTGAGAGCCACAACATACTTTAGGACCATTGATTATGATGTTGATCGTATTGAATCATACATGTCCCATAAAAATCAATAGCTTAAAAATGTGTTGTGGCGTCAGTTGTGGACAAACATTTCTCTTTTACTCTTCTTTGTACACCATGTCAGTAAAGTGTTTTGGTAGATTCACTTTTGGTCTGTAGTAGTAGTATAAGAAGTAAATAACACTTGTACACTCACAGAAAAGGCAAATCCCTTAAGATACGCCTAATCCAGCTCGGTTATTGATAGGTGAATAGATTTGTTATTTCTTATAATCTCTCTTCTGATTCAAAATCGTGGTGCAACGTGTATCTCCACTGTCCCGGTCACGGAATTAATGAAATATAGAAAGAGTTGAATTATTGTTAAAGTTTCCCGATATTTTTTTAGTATTTCTTTATTCGAAGGTCAATTTCTCTATTCTTTTTAGATTCAAAGACTAAGGGCGGTTGGAGTCTTACAGGAGGAGCGGTAACGAATCCGGGTATTTGGAGTTATGAAGGTGTAGCTGGGGCACATATTATGTTTTTCCGTTTATGCTTTTTGACAACTATTTGGCATTGAGTGTATTAAGATGTCGAAATTTTGCTCGAACGATTAACATGAATATTTTTTAATTATTTCTTATTTATAAATAAAACCTATATGCTAAAGACTAATTACTTATTTCTTCAAATTTTCTTTTATTCACCCCAACATGTTCGACCCTGACCGCCTGACCGAATTTTCTGACTCCCGGTAATCAGGCAAAACTTTTTGTCTATGAGTAACTATTTGGACACTGTCTAGGAGAAAAGCTCGGTGAAATAGACATGTCTCTAATTTGTTGTGTGTGTGTTTTTTTTTTTTTTTGAGGCATGTCTCTAATGTTGTTGTTCTTCTTTTTTTGAATGAATAATGGATTTTTTTTTGAGGGTGAATGAATAATGTTATTCTTCTCTCGTTAACATTCTCTTTTAATTTGTATAATTACGGTTCCTTTTATTTGTAACAATTTCTCGGCAACTACTTACGATTAGCCTTCTGAAATTAATAAAATCATTTTTCTGCCCATGCTCATATGTATTTTATTTGAGTTAGACCCCTAGTCCGAAGTTCTTCCTACGCCCATGATCAAATTATATCAAGAATTCAAAGCTGAAATCAGAAGGATCGATAATATTACAAGATACGTACGCTTCTTGAAAGGCAAGGCATTTTAGTCAGCATAAAATTATTTTTATAGGTTTTTGTCAGGAAAGATAGATTAATAAATAAACAAAGATGCAAGGATACTGATAATTAATCAGGACAAAACTTATGTAAATTTCCAAAAACACCATTTTTCTATCTATCTATAAAATAAAAAATCCTCCTTCCAAAAAAAATAAAAATGCATCGGCCTTCAATTTCAGATCGGCATCAGCGTTCAAAACACCACAGAGGAGAACGGCGATTGGCATCAGCGTTCTAGCAATGGAGACCGGCGATCACCTGAAAATTTAGGGTTTGTCCGCCGACTGAGAGGGACAACTGCCACCGTCTGGGACACCGGCCGACCGGCGTTCAATTGGGGTTGTCTCCCAATTGCAGACGGCCGGAAAACATGGCATCCGATGCCGGAAAATCAACATCTCCGCTGCTGATATCGACGCCGCTGCTGCTGCGTCTTTCGCCTGCAACTGGGAAGGGGCTACAAGGCCGCCGCTGATGATTCGCCGGGAACTGGGAAGAGACGCAGCCAACAAAATCTGTGGTATTTTTCTGGCATCGACGTCTTTCCGGCATTTTTCCGGCATCAGTCCTGTGGTATTTTGCTTAATTATTCACCTCCGGCATCAATTATCGCCATAAACATGGCATCCGACCAGTAACATCTCAAGAATGCAAGGAGGAACGTATCATTGTTGCTATATTTTTTTGGTTTTATTACATGTATATTATAGGTTGTTACTATTAATTTTTTAACGTTACTACATTTTTTGATGTAACTTTATCTATTTTATGGGCTGTTACTACTTGTTTATTGGCCGTTGCTACATTTTATGGGCTGTTACTACTTGTTTTGTTTTTTGGTTGTTACTACTTGTTTATTGGTTGTTACTACTTTTCATTGGATGTTAGTATATTTTATGGGCTGTTACTACTTGTTTTTTTGCTGTTACTACACTTTATGTAGCGTTACTACGTGTTTAATGTGTAAAAAAATCATGGGTATTTCGATGCATTTATTATGAATTTGTCATTTGTAATCACATGAAATGTAGTAATGTCGTTTTATCCCCATTTATGATTTTTTTTTGTCCTTCTGACCCCTTCCTCTTATTTTTATTCTATTTATTACCTTTAAGTGTGTCCTATTTACCAAATACTACTTGAAAAATATCTTATCTCTTTTTTATTTTTAGAGGAAAATTATCTTATTTTCCTTTAAAAAAAAAGGGAATTTTGACACGATTATTAACTTACGAAATTTCCTAGTTATATTCTATTTAAAAAGTGAAACATCATTAATATATTCTATTTAAAATATGGCACGATTATATATCCGACCAAGAAAAGGAAAAAGATATATCTATAAATACAAAGCCTCCCATATCCCTCTTCATTGTTTTATTTTTATCATCTTCTCCAAGTAAAGAGAAGGTGGGAAGGCAATACATATATTCATTCAACATATTAATTAAAACGGTAGTTCCTCATGCTGCATCAAATCAACAAGGAAATCGGTAATTGTTTTTTTCTTTTCTTTTTAAATATTTGATCTGAGTTTCTCTTTTAATTCGATTTCTTTTTATTTCTCACATTATCACATTATATTTAAAACCATGTTGGGTTGATATAGTTTAGCTTATAGTATATTTATAGTTTTTTGTATTTTTGATTTTATTATTATGTACCATGATTATCAACTTCAGTGTACGATATGTTCCAATTTTTCCTTCCGTTCTGAAGTTTATAGATGCTGTTATTTTTATATATATTTTTTCCAATGTGTAATATGTCGACTAAAGCATTCTAATCCAGTGTGAATCGTCTTTGTAAAGATAATTAGGGCATCGATTCACCCCGTGTCAATGAATTTTCATGGGAATTTTGTGATTTTGTTTGCAGAAATTGTCGATATGGCTGATAGAAAAAAAGGTGCAGCTTCTTGTCCACCCAATGCACAATCTTGTCCATGGTTGATGTTTTCACATGGAAAATCCAATAATATTCAAACATTTTACAGCATGGCAGATAATCGTCGTTTGAAGAGAATGTTGCCAGACTTATCGGAAAATACCATTCATGCCAACTGTGACGGATGGGTGGTAATCACCGGAGATTCAGATGATAATAACTTTCTTCCGTGTTTTCTGCTACATTTGATTACCATGGATAAAATTTTGCTACCGGATTTGGAAAATGTAGGGTACCATACATGTCTTCTTTCTTCCTCGCCTTTGAAACCCAATAGTGTTGTTGCATTCATCTCATCAATGAAGGATGGGGAGCATCGGAGGAGCCGAATCAAGCTTTGGCGTCCAAATGAAGAAAATTGGGTTGAAGTTGTTCATGACTACATGTTGAGCAATTTTATTACATGTGATGGGAAAATTTATGGTATTCGTCAAAGGTATGAGTTAGTCACAGTGGATATGCACGGTAACAACCTTCAAATAGAACGACAAATCGAGTGTCCAAATCCAACGTTCCAAGGGTCAATGTCATATTCTATATACTTAATTGAATCTTGCGGTGAAATTTTTGTAATTTTTAATTTTCGGCTATGTGTAGTTGGTAGGACTATCGCACTACAAGTGTACAAGTTGTTGAAAGATGAAAATGCAACAAAGGTGGATTGGGTTAGGGTAACTGATATCGGGGATCGAGCATTTTTCATTGATTCCTACCTCGACGGTTTTTCTTGCTCTGCAACTGATGAGTTTCTTCATATTGAGAATGAAGAACTCGAAGTAAAATGAAAACAGAAACAGCAAAACAGAAAAACAGAATGGAGAGAAACTGAACTAACTTTCATTGATTGATTTTCAACTTAATAATTACAATAGATGATCTTAGCTGCTTATATAGAGTATAGTAGCAGCTTTTGGTACAACTTGGAGCAGTTACAATAAATAGAAACTAACTAACTGACCCCTAACTGATTTAACTAACTTCTAACTGATTCTGTGTGTAAGTGTTCGACCATATGCTTGAGAGAGTTTCCAGGATCCAGTTTGCTGTCTTGTATTAACTTCAACACCCCCTCTCAAACTGGATTCTTGGGTTTATAGATGTTGATTATGGGATAGGAATTCAATAGAGTCTGAAATCTGGTGTTGTCTAGTGGTTTAGTAAACAAATCTGCCAACTGCAACTCTGTTGAAACAGGTAGAGGTTTTATGAGTCCTTGTTGATATCTGTCTCTTATGACATGGCAATCTATCTCAATGTGCTTAGTTCTCTCATGAAATACTGGATTCTCAACTATATATAGTGCACTTTTGCTGTCACAAAACATTGGAATAGGTTTGTCTTGCTTAATGTTGAATTCTGACAGCAAGTATGTAAGCCATTGCAACTCACATGATGCCATTGCCATAGCCCTGTACTCAGCTTCTGAAGAACTTCTAGATGCTGTGGTTTGCTTCTTTGTTCTCCAACTTATGAGTGATCCTCCTAGGAATACAGAAAACCCTGTGACAGATCTTCTAGTATCATTACATCTAGCCCAATCTGAATCTACAAAACATTTAAGTTCTAAGTTGCCTTCTGATGGAAAAAATATGCCTTGTCCAGAGCCTTCTTCAAATATTTTAGTAGTTTATATGCTGCTTGTAGTTGCAGATCAGTTGGTTTGTCAAGAAATTGACTGAGTTGTTGTGTAGCATAAGTAATGTCTGGTCTTGTTAAGCCTAGGTACAGCAACTTTCCAACCAGACTCCTGTAGTAGCTATTTGATTTCAGTTGTGCAGAATCCTTGCTGTGTAGACTTGTAGAAGCATCCATAGGTATCTGACTAGGTTTACAATCTGAATATCCATATTCTTCAAGTAGCTCCAAACAATATTTCCTTTGAGATAATACAATGCCTTGTTTTGATCTTGCCACTTCTAGCCCTAAGAAATATTTCAATTCACCTAAGTCTTTAATGCCAAATCTATCATTTAGGAATCCCTTTAGCTGTTTGACTTCTTCCATATTGGGGCTTGTCACCAGAACATCATCAACATAAACTAGGACAGCTATGTAATTATCATCCGATCCTTTTACAAATAGGCTATAGTCCTGTTTGGATTGCCTGAACCCCCTCTCAAGCAAGGCTTGGGTTAGTTTAATATTCCACTGTCTACTTGCCTGTTTAAGGCCATACAAGGATTTGACTAATTTGCAGACATGGCCTGGTTCAGATTTGAAACCTTGAGGGACTTCCATGTAAACTTCCTCTGTGAGATCTCCATGTAAAAAGGCATTGTTTACATCTAGTTGGTGAAGATTCCACCCCTTTGATGCTGCAATGGCAAGCAAAGTTCTGACTGTAGTCGGTTTAGCAACAGTGAAAAAGTGTCAAGGTAGTCTAGCCCTAATTGCTGAGTGTATCCCTTGGCCACAAGTCCGGCTTTGTATCTTTCTATAGAGCCATCAGAGTGTCTTTTGATCCTATACACCCACTTGCATCCTATAGGATGTTTGTCTTTAGGTAATGGTACAATTTCCCAAGTCTTTGTCTGTTGCAATGCTTTAATCTCTTTGTCCATAGCCTCCCTCCATTCGTAATGTTTGACTGCTTCATTATAAGTCTTTGGTTCTGTAAGAACCTGTGTATTAACAACATAGGACTTGTAAGAATTTGATAAATTGTGTAAAGTGTCTACCTTTGCCAAGTTATGTGGTGAGGTGCCAGTGATTATGTTGTGACAAACATAATCCTTTAAATAAGAGGGCTGCCCTCTATTTCTGGATGGCCTGCTGTTACTGATTTCTTGATTATGTGGTAGTGCTTCTACATAGTCAAGGACATCTACATTGTCAATAGGTGCCCGATCAATTATATCATTCACTGGTTCTTGAATGATATCATTGACAGGATCATTCTGACCTTGTGTGTGACTATGAAGATGGTCTGTTTCATTACCAGGTTGAAAAGTACCGGACTCAGAATCGGTGTTATTTGTGTGAGGAGGCAAAGATAGACTAGAATTAGGAATGGCAAACATGTCTTGATCAAAGGAAACAGGTAAGGGTAAATGTTGGATATTACCTGATGCCTTACCATCTTTATAAGGAAATAAATGTTCATGGAAAACAACATCCCTTGCAACAAAAATCTATCTTGTGTGCAAGTTTAAAAGATAAAACCCCTTGACATGTGGAACATTACCAAGATATATGGATTTAATTCCCCTTGCCGCAAACTTGTTATTATCATGATGTAAATTGTATGCAAAAGTTAAGCAACCAAAAACTTTAACACTTTCATAAGAAGGTTTAACATTATATAGCATTTCATATGGTGTTTTATTATTAAGTAATGGAGATGGTGTAATGTTTATCAAATTTGCAGCATGTAAAATGAAATAAGACCAATAAACCAGTGGGACATCGACTGGAATCTTAAACTCCTTGCAACATTTAGGATATGTTGATGTTTCCTTTCAACAACTCCATTCTGTTGGGGAGTTTTAATGACTCAAGTCCGATGTATAATGCCCTTTTCTGCATAAAATTCAGGAAGATCAAACTCTAATCCATTATCGGTTCTCAGACACTTTACAGATTTATCAAATTGAGTTTGAATCAACAAACAAAACTGTTTTACAAGATTTCTAACTTCTCCTTTTGACTTCAACATATGAATCCAACAAAACCTACTAAAATCATCCACAATAGTAAGGAAAAACCTATGTCCATGAACACCAACAATTCTATAAGGACCCCAAATATCCATATGTACCAGATCAAAACAAGACTTGGATAGAGAGTGGCTTAATGGAAAACTAAGTCTAGACTGTTTAGCTAAAGGACATATATCACAAATCTATCCATCGTGCACTTGAATGTGAGCATTGTCCTTCTTTAAGACTTTCAATCTTTGGTCTGAAGCATGACCAAGTCTGTAATGCCACAGCAAGGCTTGATTGCAGGTAGTCTCCACATTATTAGTCTTCACATTATTCACAACAGGAAAATCATAACAAGTACTGTCAGCCTTTAAAATGTATAGCCCTTTTTCAAGATTAGCTGAACCAATCCTCTTGAGTGTTATTAAATCCTGTATGACACAAGAATCCATAAAGAATTTCACATTATATGCCCTAGATCTAATGAGCTTGCTGATAGACATCAAATTACAGTGAAAATCAGGAACACAAAGCACATTATCTAGCATTAGGTCATGATTAACTTTAACTTGTCCAATATGAGTGATATTGATGTCTTTACCATTTGGTAAACTCACAAACCGATTAGCAACAGATCTACAACTACTGAATAAAGCTTTATCAAATATGATATGGTCTGTTGCACCACTATCCACTATCCAGCCTAAACAAGTAAAGGCTCTAGACAAACCTGCATCCATTGGACCAAAGTTGGAAGCAAGAACAGCTGAATTCACTGAATTGAAACCAGAACTGAAACCAGCATCACTATTATCAAGATTTGAAGAATTAGCCACAGAGCCTGCCCTTAGGATGTTCAGAATTTGTTGATACTGTTCTTGTGTAACAGAGCCTTGGCATCCATTGTTGAATCTTGATCAATGTGATCTTGAACACTATCTGAATTAACATTGTTTACTGAAGCAAATCTACCTCTGCCTCTTCCTCTAAAGTTTGGAGGAAATCCATGCTTCTTGTAACATCTGTCAACCGTATGCCCTTGCATACCACAGTGAGTACACTGAGGTTTTTGATTTCCATTGTTGTAAGTCTTCCTAAAATTTCCATTTGAAGGCCTGAAATTGCCATTGGAAGACCGGTTCTGAGTAAACATAGCACCCTTGTCAAAACCTCCAGTAGAAGTACTTCCAAGATTTGTAACAGGACCGGCGTAAGAGCCTCAATTCCCATAATGTTGCTGTCTTTCTTGTTTCAAAGCCATTGAGAAAACACTCTTAACTGTTGGAAATGGTGAAATCAGGAAAACTCGAGACTTCATAGTTGAAAAACTGTCATTTAGACCTTTCAAGAATCTAATAACATGATGTCTTTCATTGTGTTCTTGGTACCATTTCTGGCCACAATTACATGTAGGAGGAGGAGTTAGAGACACTAATTGATCCCACAAAATCTTGAGCCTTGAAAAATACTCAAACCGAAAGATCTCCTTGCTTCATGCTTTGAATCTCATCCATTAAATCGACAATCTGTCAAGATCTCCACCACCAAATCTATCTGCAAGATCTTCCCAGATTTCTTGCGCTGTTGCATAATTCATCACACTTTGAGCAATATTCTTTGATACAGCATTTCTAACCAGGCCTTGACCATACTGTTGTTCTGCTTCCATAAAGCCAAATGCGCATCACCAACTGGGGGCATGGGAACAGAACCATCAATGAATCCAAGCTTGTTCTTGGATGAAAGAGCATTCAACATTGCGCTTTTCCAACTGTGATAATTGGATTCATCAAGAACAGGCTGAACCAAAATGAACGCTGGACTTTCTCCAGGATGAAGAATCAAATCGGCAGGAACAGCAACAAGATTATTTTGATTAGCCATAATAGCAAACCAGCAAGAATTCGAAAAATATGAAAACCAGAGAAAACAAACACAACGATTCTGATCAAATGATCAATCAACAAATCAAAAACAGAAACAGGATGCGGAAGCAATCATCGCTCCGATACCATGATGAGTTTCTTCATATTGAGAATGAAGAACTCAAGTAAAATGAAAACAGAAACAGCAAAACAGAAAAACAGAATGGAGAGAAACCGAACTAACTTTCATTGATTGATTTTCAACTTAATAATTACAATAGATGATCTTAGCTGCTTATATAGAGTATAGTAGCAGCTTTTGGTACAACTTGGAGCAGTTACAATAAATAGAAACTAACTAACTGACCCCTAACTGATTTAACTAACTTCTAACCGATTCCGTGTGTAAGTGTTCGACCATATGCTTGAGAGAGTTTCCAGGATCCAGTTTGCTGTCTTGTATTAACTTCAACATAGGGTGAGAATTAAAATTGGGGAAAAGAATAGGATTTTGAGAAATGTAGTCAACTTGAGAAAAGAGATTTTTCTTTTCTTAGTTAACCAAACATATCTAACTCGAGAAAAGAATTAAAAATCTTTTCTTTTCTCTCCATTTTTCTCCCTACCAAACATGCCCATAGGTGAAAATAATTCGGTGTAAATAAAGTAACTAGAGAGGAATTTCCGAACGGCGAATGCATGGGGTAGCCAAAAGGTGGGATGTGAATTGGAATTGGGAATGATGTAAATGTAAACTTTGTAGTGTTTCAATTTTCCCAGTATCATTTTGTAGGCAACTCAATGGCCTTTTAGAATTTGCTGCCATTCCAGTATCATTTTGTTTCATATTCAATTAACTTTTTTTTTTTTGCTCTCTTACCCTATAAAGAATATATACAATCATTTTTTCCAGTTATAAGTATTTCATTATTAAATTCAAAACGTTAAATTAACCTTTTAATAACTGTGATTTTAACAAACAGTCCAGTTATATAGAAAATTGAGTCATTAGTGTAAGTAAATTTTCATTTAGTACGAAACTAGCCGGTCAACGAAATTTATCTAAATGGTTAAGTTGATGTTTTTTAATGTATTAATTAAGAAGGTCGAAACAAAGGAAGGCAAAAATGTAATACAATCCCCTTAAGCATAGTGAAAATTTCTCTGAATCTATTGACTAGACATGGGTTAGGTCACTTTGCATGTATTGCTTGGGGCACTTCCTCTCCTCATGAGGTAATTTCTGCCGTTATTGTAGATTTAGCGTAATAAAATACTTGGCTTCCTCAGAAAAAATAAAAAAATTAAGAAGGTCTGAGTTTATGTTATATAGTAAAGTATAACTGCACACTTTATGTGATGTTGTCATTATTTTAAATCACTTCCTATGGTAATTTTTTCTCTTGAAAAACCACAAAAAATAAATATGAACCTGAGTATATGAACCTTCACTTTCAATTAGGTGGGTACATGTGTGTAACAACACTACTGAGAAAGCGACTTCTTAACAAAAAAATATTGATAAATAAATATATAAACAAAAACACACACACACTTGAGTTTCAGCCCTCTTATTCGAAATTTTTTTTGATGTTACTATTTTATAGTATGATATACATAATTTTTTGGGTCTATTTTATTTCACTTTTTATTTCATCTTAACAATTTTTAATCCTCGTCTATATATATTTTTACCTTTTCACCCTTTTTTTAATTTCGTATATAAAAATTATTTGTCGAAGTATTTTGTACTACCTTCAATGTCAAATTTTGGACATGTGATATAATGTTACCAACCAAAAAAAATACAAAAGGAAAACGTAAGATATAATTATTATAGCATCCACTCAGAGGCTAAGTAACAAAGTGTATGTGAATCTCATAGAAGTTGATATTCTCATTTACGAGCAAGGGTCTTCTGCCGTAAATGTTTGTTGTGTTCTCTGTTGTGCAAGAGTGAAAAAGATCAAAACGATGACGTTTTGAGTGTTATACATTCGCACAACGGTGCTGTGTTTTGGACTTCACAACAGAGGATCGCAATTTTCTCATTTAGTGTATGAGTTGCATCGAATTTTTATTTCATTTTTACATTGAGCTATCGATTATCACGAATAGTGGAATTCAACCTCTTACCGTAACTAACTAACATTGCCAAGATTTTTGTATTATGTAACTCCAAACTCAAATATTGAATTCACTTGTATTTTAGAGTGTTTGAAAATGAAGCATCGGGATATACTACCTTCGTCCTATAAAAAATGTCCATTTTTTATGGTACACACAGATTAAGAAGACAATTAATGTGTTGTATCATAAAACTAATGGACATATATACCTATATTTCACAATAAATGCTTGTTTTAAAATATGAAAAGTGTGTACAACCATTAAATGGTGATAGGGGCATGTTTGGAAAATATGCATTATCTCTTAAAAAAAGAAAATATGCATTAAATGATGAATTGATTTTCTAAATGGATACTTTTTATGAAACAATTGATTTTCAAAAAATGGAAATTTTTTTGTATGACGTAGTTAGTACTAGTTAAAACCCGGACTCCGTGCAACGCACGGAGTGCCCATGCTAGATGTTTACCTTAATGTCAAAACTATTAAATATAAAATACATTTTAACTAAAATATCACTCCACACATTTTAAGTACAACACAATATAAATGACGAAATTTAGCCGGCATTGATATTATACAACAAATTATGATGTCAATTATTTAACATGACGACAATTAGGCAAATGTTTTCGACTTACTTACATAGACACCCGACACAAAAAACAAAAGTTCCAAACTATATTTAACACTCATCAATAAAATACATTTATCATGGTATTAGTAAAAATTGGTCTTTATTCACACTAAAACTAACCAACGGCATGCTCATGCTATAAGTTTTAACTTATTTGACGATATTAAATACGAAGAAATGTAGCATGTAACGAACCGCACCCTATCCCAACATTTTTTAACACTCACCTATCCAATCCTACCTCACCATGCCCTACACCACATTATCTTACCACATATTATCTTACCACACTACCCTATATTACGTATTTTATTCAACCTACCAAACTTTACTTAACTTACGCCACATCATCCAACTATACCATCCTACCCTACCATACATCACCGCATTACATCTCATACCTCGCCTCACCTACATTAGCACACCCTACCGCACCCTACCTCTCTACCTACCTACAAACCTTAACCTACCTCCCAACCTACATATTAATTCACTATCCTAGCTAAGCCTATTACACCCTATTTTATCTCATCCCACCCTACCTTACCCTACCCACCACCCCATCCTACTCTACCCTACAACTCCCTACCCTACCGTGCCCACCACCCATCTTACTATACCCTACCCTTCCCACCACCCATCTTACTATACCCTACCCTTCCCACCACCCTAACCCAACCCACCCCTCACACCTTTTAGGGTGGCATCAAAACATGTTCATAGAAGAATAATATAAGTGCGTATGAAATGAATATCCGACACATCTTCGACATCTCCCGACATCGTATGGATACTTTTCGACACTACCGAATAAATTTTTTTCACTTTCTACTTAAATCAATTTTAACCGAAAAAATGAAGCTATCTTCGACATTATCTGCAACAACACGTGTTCTACCCAAAACACGACACGACACGCTTCGATACACCCCGACGCCATAGCCAACGGTTGTCGGTTGATCAAATGAATATTAATTAAAATTTTAATTAAAATCTAACACACTATCAACACTCCACGACACAAAATTGACACCTTTCGACACTACTAAACCATTGACCAAAGAAAAAAACCGACACACACAATATATATAAGTAAAAAAACTAAGACGGAAAAAAATAATCAATACGTACCACCCCAAAACACGATGCCTAAAAAAAACCGGCATAGACACACAATGTAAAATATATATACGCAAAAAAGGAAAAGAACACACACACAAACAAACTATACTATATTGAAATATCACGTGGTCGTATCGTATTAGGATAAGACCCAAAAAAAAAAAGATCTCGATGGAAAGCAAAATAATATGTAATTAAATTGGGAATCGGATACATCTTAAGCACAACACACATAATAAGATTAAGAATAAATTAAAGCTAATGTGTAGATTAAAAATACAATCGAGTCCTCTAAAATGGACAATTTAACTCAAACCCTTCACCTCAAAAAACAAAAAAAGAAAACACTTTTTTCTGGGTTGGGCCGCCCAATGAACAGTAAAAAGCTTTTAAAAAAAAAAGATTGGGCTGGGCTTTTCCTCCGATGAATAGTAAAATGATCCACCAATAAAAAAAAAACAAGTGTCACATTTCCTTCTCCGTAACAACAACCTTTCCTTTCTTATATATAGTAGATAGATATGCTAATAATATGCTTCTAATATGTAAGGTTTCATATGGCCCAAATTCACAACCCATCTTTAACGTGCTTTCAGTTGATACATGGACTTAGCCCAAGCTGGAGGATAAGTGTCTTAATAAATCATTCTGTGTCTCAAAAAAATTCAAATAAAATAAAATTCTCTTGTTGGCGACGGACTTTCTTGGCCAAGACCATACGCTTAAAAAGGTTAATAAAAACCATGAACAAAATCTAAATAATCAGAAACTGCCAACAAGACATTGACCCAGCAGTAACTAAGTGTTGTGGTTCGTAACCCGGAGATTCTGAATTCGAGTCTCATTAAAGACAAAAAGTGTGTGTGCGTGTATATATATATCGTATCCATCAAGAAAAAAAAGGTAATCGGAAACTAAGCATTGACGACGACGAAACACAAACACATGAGTATAAACAAATATACGTGTGTATAAAACTAACAATAAAACTAACTTATAATGCTCTATATATCGAGTGGTAACCTAATATATAAAAAATATCAAATGCGACCGTGCTCTATATATCGAGTGGTACCTTAAGATATAAAAAAAATCAAATGCGACCTTGGTTTTTTCATCACTGTATACATGTTGATTCTCTCTGAAAGTAATTTCATAAAAATATTGTAATAGATGTCGATTTTACAGATTCAAAAATTATTTATTTTATCCATTAATATAAGCTCCATTCTTAATGAAATACTACTACTAGAAGGCCTATTATTAATTTATGGAGGAGTTTTTTTTTTTTTTTGGAGACAATTTATGGAGGAAATTAAAGTTGAAAATCCACATATCCATGTGACTTGCAATATCTAGTGTAGGATTTTTGTTGCCCACTTGCCCTTGCATTCTAATCATAAATATTGCAATTATTTAAAAAAAAAAACATATTTAAACATTTTATCCCTTTTTTTTAGGAAATTGAGAATTATTTATTGCTTCAAATCAGCAGAACATGCCAAAAGAACATTGGAAGACGGCCTCGGGCCCCATTGTTTGAGACCGACAATAGATATGTCTTCTTTTTCCAGAAGATGAGCTGGGAGGTTGCCCTCTCTATTGACAAAGGAAGAACAAAAATTGACAAAAGTAGGAATAAGAATTTTACAATCATCGATAATAGAGCCTAAGTGAGATAAATCATGCATCTTCATGCGACAACAACTTTTTGTGGACCGTCTGCGAATCACCTTCGAATATGACATCGAAATAGCCCCATGTGATTGCAAGGATAATAGCTTGGTGAATGGCTAAGGCTTCAGCTATGACGACATCGAAACCTCCGACGAGCTTTTGAGAGAAGCTGCAGAGGATGTTACCCGAGCTATTTCTGATCAAGCCTCCAATTGCTACATCAGACCCTTTCACTGCAGCATCCATGTTGAATTTTACCGAATTTTCCCTTGCTGACTCCCACAACTTCTTGACACTCGGCGGTTTAGGAATGAATGCCCTCATTGAGTGAACTTGTATGTAATTCCGTGCTTCAATATATGACTGCATTAGAATCTTCGCTGGGTTAGGTTCACATTGCTCATATATCAAACTGCACCTGCTTTTCCAGATCAACCAAAGGATGTTGATAAATTTGGTTGCATATCCCTCAGGTTCCTTTTTCAGCAACAATTTAAAGAGGTCAAAGTTAGAGTGGAAAGACAAACTCCTCCAAAAGTGGTCATCCGGATATAAAGACCAAACCGATTTAGCAATATAACAATAAAAAAAGCAATGATGCGTTGTTTCTTGAGCTTTTTTGCAAACAAGGCA
Source organism: Gentiana dahurica var. dahurica (assembly GCA_024500145.1). Classification (NCBI taxonomy): domain Eukaryota; kingdom Viridiplantae; phylum Streptophyta; class Magnoliopsida; order Gentianales; family Gentianaceae; genus Gentiana; species Gentiana dahurica. The sequence goes on from CM044897.1 coordinate 120,519,002, forward strand.
AATACCATCACCAATACCTCTAGACAACAACCCCATGGCAGTTGGCAGAGAATTGTGTAAGAATTTCCAACAATAGTGTGTGATTCGTTTTTGAGAATCTCTTTTTAGGTTAAATATTATAGGAATATAACTTCTTGAAAATTATAATAAAAAAAAAAATAAAATAGAAATATGCAAGTATTTGAAAAA